>PVKM010018299.1:0-25171 GCA_004027735.1 Carollia perspicillata
TACCTGGATTGATAAGGAGACTTTCAGGGAACAAAGCTGTCCATCTGTCTCGTTGCTTTACTGAAGAATCTGTCTTCCAAACTCACATTTTCCACCTGTCTACAGTTACCTACTCTGTTGCTATAGGAGAAACTCAGGAAGGTATTTCCTGTTTGTTTTGCGGGTCCATTTTCTCTGCCTTCCATTATCTCACCAGATTTGTTTCTTGATGCTCATCTAGCCCACTTTTCCAGAAGGCTTTTATCTTGTGGTCCCTAATACCTATTATTTAACCTCAATTTTCTCCACAGTCTAAAAGTCCACTCAATGACCCCTGAAGGGCAATAGTGTGTTACATCAGTCTGCTCTCAACTGGAATTCTCACAGAACCCATAATGCCAGAATAACCTGTCACTTTCAGTATTTTTAGTTTCTCAAGTCTCATGTTTCATTTTTACAGAGGGTGCCAAAGAGGATGAGGAAAATGCTGTAGCAGAGAGGGAAAATCAATATCCCACAGGAAACCAAAAACTCTGTTTTCTCTTATGTCTCATGTCAGGTTGTGTAGGAAAAATTTTGCAAAATCTGACTGCTTACCTTTTCCCACAGGTTTAGTGAAGCATCCTTCTGAAGTTCCGGTCTTCAAGAAGAAGAGGTCAAAACTTTCTAAGTGCTCTTTAATACTGAGGTGCTTGAAAAAAAGTCAAAGAAGTAGCAAAGCGTGGAAGGCCAGAAGAACCTTTGCTTTTTTTCAAGGGAAGGATGAGATGAAGGAAGTGTAGTGCCGAGGCGAAGGCCTGGAGGTAGAATCTGGTTACTACAAATGTAATTGGCCTATTCTATTGTTACTGAAAAATTTATGGGCATTGATTTAATGTTGGTCTGCTCCTTCTATGAAACGTGAATTATGGTACCTATTGAATGCATGGAGTATGTCCCTTGTATGGAAACAACATGCATATGTAGATGCTTTGAACTCAATTGAAAGATTACCTCCTTTAGTTTAAAATATCCTTTAAATTATTTTTGAAACCCTTCTCATTTGGAATTGATTTTAAAGATAGACTCATTCATTCAGTATTGCAGTACCAAGTACCTACTTCTCAATCTATCAAAGGCAGCAGGAATAAATTGTGATGATTATGACAGGTACTGAATCACAGAGATCACAGATCAGTACAAAAATAGTTGTTTGCTATATAATATGCTACATGCTATATTAGGAATAGTATAGCAACTTTAGAGTACTTAGAAGGAACTCATAAGCTTGTTATGGAGGGTCAAGAAATCTTTAGGAAGAAGTGACTTCCACTTAAGACCTGAAGGGTGCATCGGAGATAAATAGTTGAAGAAAGAGCATTTCAGGCAAAGGGAACCACATGGATAAAGACTCCAAGAGAGGAAGCGCAAGGCAGGGTAAAGAAAATGAAAATGCTCAGTGTGACTAGAATCTATATGCATGGGTTGGTGTGGGTGAAAGATTGTACCAGACTTCTGATAGGGATCTGCATGGATGGTGATGGCTATTCACTGATCTAGTTCAAACAAAGCAGTAGCAGATTTGAGTGAGAAGACAACCAGCACATTTTTTATATTCTGTTTTGAAATTTTTGTAGGGTATACATTTGCTGGTGTCTAATAAACAATGTATGATTCTAAGACAGAGGAGAAATATTTGTGCTAGAAATAAATAAACCAATCCAATAATAACAGACATTTGTCAAATACTTGCACTTACTAAATGTCAGATATTGTGCTAAATATATTAAATACATATCTCATTTCATTTTAGTCACAACTTTATAAGGTAGATGCTATTTAGAAATTAGAAAAAAATGAGTTTTAGAGATGTTGACTGTTTTGCCTGAGATAAATACTAGGAAACTATAATTATGACTTTCAAGGCTTATAAAAATGAGTTCTATGCCTTGATAATTATACATTATTTAGATAATTCTAAACCAAATATATTTTTACTGAACCTGACTTTTTGTATTATCATAAGGCTTTCCAAGTAGCATTAACTATTAAGATCTATGCTAAAAAATACCCTGCACTTAATACATCTAAATGTATGTTTCATATGAAGTTCAAAGATGTTACTCTATATAACTTTGAATTTACTAAGAATTATTATCATTTGTAATTATATATCTATAATTGTATGATTATTTATTTGATTATATTTTATATGAGTCTCCCTCTATAGACAATAAAATCCTTAAAGACTAGGACATAGAGAATATAAACAGAAGTTTAGGAATCAGCCCATGGCACACAGTAAAAACTTGAAAGGAAAAGAAAATGAATGATCAAATAAACAAACACCCATTAGCCACATGTAGATTTCTAGAATGAGCAGCAGGGTGTTTCTAATAATTTTTTCTGATAAGGAAAAATTGTGGTTGCAAGTAGTGTCCCTGAAGGAGGAAGCCATCAGTATTCAAACCACGTGATCTTACAAATCACCCCCACACCCAGGTGCCTCTCATTACAAAAATTAGCAGCAACCTGAGACGGCTCACATAAAGGTAGGCAACTCCCTGGAGGAAGAAGCATGAAACATGGGTGCTGACTTGGTTTTAATCCTGTCCAGGCTTTAGATTCTCTAAGAATGTGTAAGTCAAAAAAATGTCTTTTTCTTTGTCCCTGTCCCAGCTTCCATGGCAATATAACAAGAGCCTAAAGATGCAAACACTGAGTGTATGAGGCAAAGAATAAAGTTGATAAATGGGTCTCTCTGAGGGTCCCGTACTCTGACGGTGGAATGAAGATGGGACCAGGGATGGCCAGCATTGAAGCAGCCCTCTCCCTTCCATCCATCCTGTAAGGGTCCCTCGTCAGCCGGTGCACAGAGGTTCTGACATAAATCAGGGGCAACAACAGATGAGCATGAAGAAATGGCCTGGCAGCCACGGCACTGCAATCATAAATCAGGAATTAATTCAATCCTGTGAGATGCCTCGTTTGATTAATTTATGTCAGCACTTTCTGGGCTGTCAGGCTCAGTCCCTTGCGCTTTCCTTACCCTCCTTCTCCACGGTTGCTGGCACACGGAAGCGCCCCTCCCCACGACCACAAAAGGAAGAGGAAATGGAACACCAGAGCAGATTCTGGGAGGCTGAGCAAGATTAACACCGTTTCCTCCTAAACTTAGATGAAGAAAGAGGACAGTCCTTCACAGTGATCCAGGCTCTACGTTGGATGAAACGACCACTTTCGAGTTTCCCAAAAGCACATTCCCTGTGCTGCACAGTGAAAGAAGATAACCACGCCCTCAACCCGAACTATAGAAAACCGAACAGTGTTCTTAAAGAGTTAGAAAAATATATCAATATTTAATTCTCAAGATGCAAAGGCATTTGTGAACATAACCATGTATAATAGTGAAGAACTAGAAACTACCTAGGTACCCAAGAAGAGTAAAAGTAAGTGAGCTATTTCTATACAGCAAGAATAAGTATTTGTTGTATAGAACGTAATTTATTTATATGGAAAAACACTAATCGAATGTTGTTTAGTGAGGAAATGAACATCAAACGACTGAATGTGTAGTGTGTTTCTGTTGTTTTCTGGCAACAAAATGCATTCCTGTCTGTCTATACTTTCATTCCTCTCTTTGTTGAGTCTATTAAACTCAATGGTCTAATTATTTGCAATGAATATCTGTTTCTTGTGCACTAGAAAAAAAGTACTGTAAGAATTGTCTTAAAGCCTGGAGAGTAGAATTCCAAAATCCTGGAAGTTGAATCTTGATCTGTTTGTTGCAAGCTCCCCAGCATCATCCAAGGTTTACTTGGTGTTATAGGATCAGCCTGAGCAGAGGCAAAAAGGAGACTGTGTTGTATCTGCAAGGACCCCGATCTATCTGATCTATGTGGGCAGACAGAAAAGACCACAGCTCGATTCAAATGGAAGAGGCGACGGGCAGAGAGGATGCGGCTGAGAGGAAGGACGCACAGCTGCTAAGCATCCACTGGAGTCCTGAGTGATAACAGTACATTCTATTTTGGGGCTGATGGTGATCAAGTTCTCTCTAAGCCAGTGAGTCATCTCCTCTATTGCTTATGTATTCTTGTTATTAAAAATGTTTATACCTTACTCACTTTGGTATAGGCTTATGAGTATAATGGGAGAAAAAAGAAAAAAAAAAACAGAACAACTAGGTTTTCCATTATGGACTACTACCCATGACAGGTAACATCTATCAAGAACACAGTTTCTCTGTTCACGCATTTAATTAAGAAGCTTGAAATTGAAAGGAAAGGACAAGAAAGGATGATCAGCCCTTAAAAGAAGATTCTGTAACTCACTGGCTGTGTGTGTTAAGAGAGTCTGGATTTAAAATCTTCCTAGATGATGAGCATTAGGTATGAATAACCCACTCAGGACAGGAAGCGCAACATAAGTGGATGTGCTGGGAATCTAAATTCTGTCTTCCTTTTAGATGAGAGCTGTGAACTGACTTGAGAGGCAAGTGTGAATGTGCAGTGAATGAGATGTATGTATTGAGAGCCTGGTCCTCGGGTTATTAAAAAATGTTTAATTAACCTAAAAGAGGTCACAACCGGTTGAAGATTATGAGTGCAGTATTTCTCACAGTTGGCTATCCATCAACAGTACCAATGAAGCTTTATAAAAATACAGGTCTCCTGGGTCCCCATTAAGCAGACACTCCATGGGTGGGATGTCTGAGCCCACACTTTAAAGTCGGTTCCCATACCACTCAGTGTAGAGCCAGTTCTCAAAAACACCAAGTCTGATATACGAGCTACTGTTTCAAATCCGAAACACAAACTCTTGGGTGGAAGTTGTAGAGGGACAGGTTTGGGGTTTGTATTACAAGTACTTTTTAATATATTCTGCACAAAGCCGAAGCTGTGCAAACTGAAACATGCTGCTTTATCAAGCAACGAGACTCCATCATGAAAAGGCAGCAATGCAGTGACCCTGAGTTATTTTGTATTCATGGCACAATTTGCACACCAAGTCTTCAAACCAGCATCAGTCAGGTGAGCAATAATTAGCTCATAATCCCCACTGCAGTCTAAATGTAAGTTGCCCCTTCCACAAGAGCCTCCGCTGTTGTCCCACAACCCCCTGGCTGCCTTTCAGCTGTTGCTGGAAGTGTGAACAGAGCTGTCTGCTAGCTGGCTGCTCTCCTGTCTTGGAATCTCCCCGAGGTCAAGTACACAGGGCACGGGTATGCAACTCGAGCTTTGCACCCCCCTAAGGTTCTCCTGTGTATGACTTCTCACAGCTGTGATCCTCTCAGCAACAGGTCACGTGACAAATTCTAGAGTCCCGCATCATCGTGGTCTTGCATGTGGTAAGATTTTGTAAACGTAAAGTTTGTTCCTTAAGTAGTGTTTAGGAGCCCGCCTGCGAAGGGCTCAGGGAACACAGAGGTGCCTCTGGGTGCCTGTTTGAGAGCTGCTGATTGAGCAGGGGCGAGGAGCCTGCCCAAAGGAGAGCTCACCAGGGGCGGGGAAGGAGGCTGTGTGAGTCTGCAGGCCTTTTCAAGATTCCATAGTCCCAAGGAGGGAAGGGAAGATGCCTGTAAATTTCAGGAGAACCCCAAGGAAATGAGTAATCTTCAATCACTAATGCTAATTTGTGACTTTGGACAGGTTGCTTGAATTTTATTAAGCCTATGTAATCCATTGAAATGAATGAGCAAATAAATCAACAAGTCAAAATCTTGCTACTCTCTGGATATGAAAGATTGCTCCAGAGCCAAGCTTTCCCTGGAAAAGAATCTCCAGAATCTAATTATTGAGGAAGCAAAAAAGAAATTTGAATGAAACTCTGGTTCTTTCGCTGACTCTGCCCAGGCCTTCCCTAAATGTGATTCTTGTGAAGAACAGGACTTCTTAGAACTATCCACTGAAGTCCCAAAAATGATTTTATAAACACTAATGCCCATAGATACTTCCAGCTCTTCCCACCAAATGTGGAATTTCTATGGAATGGACATTGAAGTGTGTCCATTGGACATGGACATGTGAAGTCATTCACAGAAATGACTTCAAAATTTGATATCAGGGCACTGAATACGTCAGACTTTGACTTACTTTGTGGGGAAGAAAGAGAGGAAGAAACATAATACGTGAGGCCATCCAGCCGTTTTCAAGATGCCTCTGGTTTCTGAGCCACACCAAACACATGAAGGCTTTTGGAAGGCAATTCAATTCCAAGGTTTAAGTGTGACTTAAGACAGCTTCGTTAATACATACACATATTTTAGGACTCACTTTGATCAGGCAAATGATATTATTTTCCAGGGACAGATGATATTAAATGAACAAATTCATAGTACCTTAAAGTCAGTAGCCCTTACCATCATAAATCCTGGTGCTAACAGTCACTAAGGCTGTATACGAGGGGTGTCCAGCCCACGACCTGCAGACCTCGTGCAGCCCAGGATGGCTATGAATGCAGCCCAACACGAAATCGTAAATTTACTTAAAACTTTTTTTTTTTTTGCTCATCAGTTTTTGGAATTGTTTGTATATTTAATGTGTGGCCCAGGATAACGCTTCTTCTTCCAGTGTGGCCCAGAGACTCCAAAAGGTTGGACACCTCTGTAAGTGTCCCTAGGCCTTGCAGGCCTCAGACAGAAAGTGGGCCTTGTAGCCTGGGCTGTGCAGGCGGCTGTGAGGAACTGCTGTCTGGAAGCGCAGCTCTCTGCTCTCGGCTCAGGCTGAGCTCTGAGAGTGAACGCTGGCGTGTGGCGTGCTTTCCTCAGTTGGGAAGGTGGCCCTCTGGCTCACCATCTGAGGACTGCAAATTGCACGTTCTGAGTCACCTGTCTCATAGCGACCTACCCAAATGATTTGACCCAGCCTCTGGAACCTTCTGCACCGCAGAAGGCTGTTCTTTTCACATGAATGTATGTTTATTAGCTACTTGTCAGGTAAAAAGCCCATAGTAGAATCATGTTTTCTATTTCTCAGAGACTATATATTAGAAAGGGGAGATAAGACACACTCACCTGAAAACAAGGAAAGAATTGAGGGAAACTGTTTTGGAATGGAGACAACCACAATGCAGCATGATTTTATGAACATCAACCAATGCGCACTCTGAGCAAAAGTCTGAATTGACAAATGAGCAAGACATGTAAAGAGGCCAAGTGTTTAAAAGAGAGACCACGTAGGAATATTCAACCAAGGTGAATTTTTCCACACAGACCTTAATTAACAGTTTGAGGGAGTTTCATAAGCATAATTGATATAATTATTCCTCAAATTCTGAGACAAGGAGACTAATTTAAGCATGCAGGGCTTACACAAACACATGTACAGTGACACAGATGTTTCAAAGAAAAAGTATTTCTATTTTGCATTTTTAAATTGCTTCTGAAGAGAAGGAGTGGGGAACTTTGACTTAATTCCTCTTAAGAAAAGGCGTTTTTCTAAATGACTGTCCAATTTAGTTCTGCCTCCTTTCCTCTGGGCACAGCCATTTCATTTAGTATCCTGAAGGTGATTAGGCTTAAGCCGCCTCTGTCTCTCACATAAGCAGAAACCTTGGAGGAAATGTCTAATTTTTGTTCATATGGTGTTGGCTTGGAAATGTGCTTGGGAAATACCTAGGCACCTGAAGGATATAAATCAAGGTTAAGATAATTAACAAATAAGATAATTTAGTAATGAATGAGGGAGAAGAAGGCAGAGTGACTTTCCATAAGGGCCTTCTCTGGAAGGGAAGTCACTGCACTGATAATAAAGATGATAACAAACACTCCAGAGCTTGGTTGGCATTCCAGGGCATCGACAGGCACCAGTGAACTGAGCCCTGTGGGTGGGGCAAAGCCTCTTCTCCATGCTGATGCCCGAGGACATGACATGTGACTTCAGGGGAAGGGGACTCCCTGCTGCTGTACAGAGGAGGGAAATAGGGAGCAAAGGGGGCTCATCTCCTCGAGTCCAGGGAGCGAGTCACCAGCCAGGCCATGCTTACTTTCTTCTCAGTCCTTCATGCACCAGACATGGGCTAGGTGCCCACAAAATGCTACATACTGCCCAGGCACAGGCAAGTATGGTTCTCTTGTGAAAGACCCCACAGTCCACTGGGATACAGACCCACAGGAAGACTGTGACCCCTGATGCACACCAGAGCAAAGTGCGTAGTCAGGTCAAGACATGGGGTGCTGGATCTTTACCTGAAAGGGAAATTAGACCTTTGCTGGGGAAAGCAGAGGAAAGGCTATTCCAGGCAGAGAACGAGCAAGGTGTGGGGAGGTCAGTGTGTCTAGCTTGGCTGCAGGAGAACAGGTGCCTGGTGGTAGCAGAAGAGGGGAGGCAGTGAGAAGGGTAGAAGTGAAGGCGATAGAGGGCCCTGAGCAAGACAACATTGATTTTAGGCAACTAGAAGCCCATAGAAAGTAACTAGAAGACCAAAATATAATCCACATGTCTGCTTAGGAATGGCAGCAAGGATACAAGGAACTAGAAGACTGGGTCAGTAGTGACGAGCACCTAACTCCATGCCCATCAAAAAAGTGTACTAAGCATGCCTTCCACATACAATTCCCTTACCTTCCTGCCACCCTCAGTGAGGAAGGCTCAGATTAACCAGGGAGCCAGAGCCAGGGTCATTTTACCCTATGCCTGGGTGGGTCTTCATGAGCACCTGGGCTCCCCACTAGTGAGTAAAATGCTTCTTGGCCGCTGGTGTGAATGAGAAATGGTAGCTTCTATCATGTGAAGGTGAGCTAGTAGCCTCAGAAGCTCATTATGAATGCACAGCAATCAAAGAACTGCTCTTGCTTCTTCCCAGAACTTCCCTCCCTTTCACCACCGCACGTCTCTGCTCAGTGTCAATTTAATTAAAATCAGAACCGATGTGGGCATCATGTAAATTGCTTGCAAGAGGGGCAAGGTCATCACGAGGACATGAAAACCACAGTCCCTCTGCTCTCTCTGCTAGGCAGGGAAATGAGAGGGACCCTGAAAGGAGGGGTGGAGTCTTCCGAGAAGGATGAAGATGAGGCTAGATGACAGGACACCAGGTCCACAGCAGAGCATTTGAGCACAATGCACTCCCTGCTTTAGCTTTCTACTTAGGACATGAAAATGACCTTGCACTTCTTCATTGCTACAGGCATAGTTGTGAAGACTCCATTGTTAACATATCAAACCTAATCTGGGAGCATGTGTCTGCGGAGACGGAGTAGTCAGAGAACTAAACTATGTGGAGGAAAGTAGAATTTAAAAACCCTTTCTTCCCAGAGGTTACAATGTCTGCACAACCTGCGCACAAATATTTATATGAGCTTTCTTCATAACTGCCCCAAACTGGAACAACCTAGATGTCCTTTTGTGGGTGATTAAACAAACACAAGCATTTATACCATGGTATATTACTTAGCAACAGAACAGGATAGACTATTGATACACAATAAGCTAGATGAATTTCTAAGAAATTAGGCTGTGGGGAAAAAAAGCCATGTCCAAGTTTATATGCTGTATGATTTCATCTATGTACCGTTTGAACATGACAAACTAATGGGTGTGGAGAACACATTCAGGGTTACTAGGGGTGGGGTGGGCTTGGCGTGGGGGTGGGTTAGAGGACAGGAAGAAGCTGAATGCGGTTAGGAAAGGGCAGTGTGAGGGGTCCTCATGGTATTGGAACTGTTCGGTGTCTGGACTGTGGTGGAGGATAGAGCAACGTACATGTAATAAACTGCACAGAACTAAATGCACACACGATTAGGTGCAAGTAAAGCTGGGCCATCGGAACAAGATCCACAGACTGTAGGGATGTCAGTTTCCTGACCGGGGTATTGCACCTGCAGTTTGCAAGATGTTACCACCAGGGGAAACCAAGCAAAGGGGCCATGGAATTTCTCTGTAGTATTTCCTACAACTTCATGTAAATGTAGAGTTAACTCAAAACAAAGAAAAAAGCTTAATAGAAATGATACAGGAGGAAACAACAAGGTAAGTGTTCCCATCAATTATTCAATTGTTCTGGAGAGGCAATGTTCATTTGTGCCCTAAATCACGAGTCACAGAACCAGACTCCAGGGGGATCCTTCTTCTCCAGAAGTAACTCCTTGTTCTGGGCTGCGTATTAGTTATTGACACTGCACGTGGACCCAGCCCCCTCGGAGCTGGTCAGTGTGCGGGAGTCCTCAGTCTGCCAAAAGGATGAGATCAGGAAAGGCTGCCATCAGACAAATTACTGATTCACGTGCTCACACGTGTGGTGAGGATTTACATAAACTAGACATATTTCACACCACCTTTCTGGCCACTTTCTCAAAGCCTCATTTTCAAAGGGCAGTAGCTTCATCCCGATCCCTCAACGAAGTAATTGCAGGGCAGCCCTGACACCAAGGGGCCCCTTCATCACTGTCACTCTCTCTCTTACTACATCCTCCTCCTTGGCTTGGATTCTCCTTCACTCTACCCTCAACAGGCCTGGCACAAAGAAGCAGGTTCTCCCAGGGGACAAGTTCCTAATGACACTCTCTGTTGTTGCTCTTCTATTTCTTCCCTTCAGGTGTTTGACTCTTTGAGATTTTCAAGACAAGATGTGATGCCAGCCCTACTTCTGAATCATTTCACTGTTCTCAGCTGATGGCACTTCTTCAGTGTCTCACAAAGGAAAATCCATGTAGCAGCGGGGGAAAAGGAAGCTTCCTTTGCAAGATGTTAATCTTCTGAGAAACGGCTAATCTCCTATAGCTGAAATCCATGCAAAGTGGGACTAAAAGATTAGCCATTTCCCTTGATTTCTTATTATTTTGGTGCTAGAAAAACACCTCAGCCTTTTTACAATGTAAATAAAAGATGCGACGCTGCAATTTGTGTGGCTAGCTAAGCTGAACGGATCTCTTATTCTTTCTCACTAGCACCAGCCCAAGGCCAGCACCATTGCCAGCTGGTGCCAGTCATGCCCTCCAAGGATGACAGAGCAGAAAGGAAAGGAAGAGCCCATCCTCTGTCTGAGGAAGGCTGCCCACTGGATGCTCATCTTAGGAGAATGCTGCTTCCTTCTCTACACAGGGTATCATAAGCCCCCAGCAAGAAGAGTGGGAGCTAGGAATTCCCCAGGGCTGTCGAGTGTCAAGGCGACCTGTCTGGACGTGAGAAAGCTGGAGCCAAGATGCCCAAGGGTGGTCCATGGTCAGAAAGAGAAAGAAACAAGTTTTTAACCTACTGGGTATAAAATAAGGGTCTGGTAGGGTGTGAATAACAAGAATGTCAAGAAACTTGATGGAATTGAAGCAAAAAGTTGCGTGTGTGGTGCATATCAGGAGCTGTCATAAATCCCTGGTCTCTCAAAGAAGAAAAAGCTCTTTCTTCCTAGAGCCCCGAGAAGCAGCATGCCCCGATCAACTCGCTGTCTGCAGCTCTGGACCGTAACCAGCCAGGGGAGGACCCACACGTGTCAAAGAGAATGAAAAGGTGATGATTTTGTCAACACCGTACGAGGTGGGTAAAGAGACCATATGGTGCCATTTTTACTTCAAAATGGAATCTCCTTACTATAACTGTCTTTCAGTTTCATGGGAATTCTAGGCAGATATGAAACTCTAAGTAATAAAATTTGTTTGAGCTGAAACATCCTGGAGTCTGATCAAAGTAAACAGGGAGTATGTGCTGCCTCATAGTGTCTGCTGGATAAAGCGGAGGAAGGGAACATTTTAAATGATCTCGAACCGTGTTGTAAATCTAATCGCGTTGCACAAAGCCACATCTCAGCATCCAGGACAACTTGCGCGCCACACAGGGGAGCTGGTCAACCTGTAGAATTCCCGAAAGAAAACACATTCTCGTTGGTGGCAGTGTTCTGAGCTGAGACATACAGCTGTGTCAGAATCACAGTCTCAGGACTGCGAAACATTTTTTTTCTAACTACTGTGAAATAACTATCGTTGTTGTTTTAAAAAATCACTTTGCACCCTCAATCTTCCACTCACATATTAAGGATCTACTATACTGGCAAGATCCTATATAAACTATGGGAATATATTATATATAAGACCATGTTCATGGTTTTTTAAGAGATACAAAAAAATTATAAGGCTTGAGTTTTTGCCTTCAAGGTGCTCATATATATTTGGAGAAAATAGTTCAAAATACCCAAATAAAAGTAAAAGGCAGTATGTGAGTTAGTGTCCAAATGAGCGATGTGGCTTATGAACCCAAAAGAAACCCATACTCTATGAGAAAGCAGACTCTTAAAGATCTCCAAAGATCGACACCACACTCCCTGCACATCCATGCTCTAAACGAAGACCTTGGTTTTCAATTATGCTCAAGTCTAGTTCTCACTCACATTGAGAATGATTTACTGGTTTTCATCAAAGGCCCACTTATTTATATGGTGCAAAGCCACTGCCATTACTGATAAAATTTAATCTAGTTATAGAGCTCAGCAAATATAACCTGAGTTTGAACAAATATGGAGAGGCAGTAGGGCCTCAGCTATTGACCTGAACCGTGGAGCAGAAAAAAGAGGATTACAAAGACACATGCTTCAGGTCAAGAACAACCGAGTCTAGCATCTGACATTCATGCATTAAGCTATTTGCTCTCTCATTCAGGCTTCATTGAGTGCCCACATAATTAGACATGACTAAATTTTAGGGGAGATACAATGATGAATATGATGCAAAATGGAAAAAGTACTGATAACTGTAACCGGGAAAGGGAATGTGATGTGCAAGTTCATGAGAGGAGTTGACCTCTTAGGGAGATCAGATGAGGCTTCCTGGACGAGGTGGCCTTGGGTTTTCAGCCTTAAAGAAAGAGGGGGTTGTGAATGAGATACAGTCTGGAAGGGATGGGGAGGGGGTACCCAAAGAAGAGAGAGGGTTTTCTGTAAGGAGGTAAGAAGGTGAGAAAAGGTATGATAGGCATGGCAGCAATGTTTGTCCCTTACACAGAAGGATGCTCTGCTGGCCCTACATTATGTACACATAAAAATCACCAATGGCACATCTACGAAACTCAAGTCTGTTAAATTAACTATCTAGTTAAAGGAATTAAGACAGGGAACTTCAGTTCAGTAGGACAGTAGATCTTGGGTATCAAGTAGGGAGCTATTTGTAGAAGACACTTGTTGCAAGGTTATTAAATCTCAACCAATAAGTTCTTTACCATATGTTATTTAACACAGAGCCATGGCCTTTTTGGGGATAAATGGAAATCTTTTCCCAGGCAGGTAAGTTATTGCCTATTGACAAATAGAGAATTGTTTCCCACAGAACATTTCTGTCTCATTCTAAAGCTTTCCTTCTTAAATGTGGTCTCCTTCATTTTTCTTGGGAGCCCGGGTGAATGACATACACACCTTGCATATAAAAATGTTGTTTGATGACTAGCTTGATTTTTTGCCAGTTGTGACCCTATTATATTTTATTGCAGAAAATTCTGGAAACTCCTACAAAACTAATACTACAAAGCTTTCAAACCTCATATCTCAAGGAAGTCTTGGGTAGGGAAAAGCCAAATGTAAGAATGAAGCACATTCATGATAAACCACACACCTTACAAAGATTAAGCGTCAATCCATCACTTGCTAGTTCAGCCCTCCAATACCTTAAGAAAAGCAGGAACTGACACCTATAATCAGAGTTTACTCTCCAATTACATTAGGATAATCACTGTCCAGACTCATTTTTGTTTGTATAAGATTATTTGATCTCCCACACTAAAAGGTCTCTTATTACCAACCAGCGACACCATCATAGCAGTGCTGAATGTGAAGAAAAGGCACTTGAATTAGCACAACTTTCTGACTTCATTTCACTGTGTCATTGAGCCCCTCTGAGGGCTGCCGCAGGCTTCAGCCCGGTGCAGGGAGGGTGGGCATCTGGGAACAATGGGCCCAACAGGATAGACAAAGGGTGGCACAATGCAGACATGAGGGGGTGAAAGGAAAGAGAGAACAATTAATTGTCCATAGAGAATAATCAATCCAGAAAGTTGAACCTACTAAGAAAATTCAGTGAGAAAGGAAGAGGCAGAGGATGGTCAGGGGGAATCAAAAGCAAGAAAAATCATGCACTTTAGTTTTCTGGCTCTGATGACTATTTTATTTCAGGATAAAAAAGACCAGTTCATGACTGATATGATGCCTTTCCTTATAGGAACTCTGATCAGTTCATGCCTTCCCTTTCAGTACCCGCCTTTGCCAGCATGACCTGGAAAGAACACAATCTTTGGTCCCATTCCGCCAATGTAAGAGTGAAATACAGATGGCTTGTGAATTCCATAAAAGTGAAAGAGAAGGTCTGATGATGGAATAAAAGTACTTTACATTAAATTCTCAGAAGATTCACCTGAGTGCCAATTTCCAAAGTGATCGCCTGCAAGCCTATGTACTTATTCCAACGATGGCACAGCCACAGTTCCAGGCATTTAGAGTGTATCTTTGAGCGTTGCCAGTTTAGGTTTAAATCCAGAACTCTGGCCTCAAGCCTTTGTAGTTATTTTGGTTCTAGTCAAACAGATATTATCGAGCTTGCTCATTTAGCTAGATCATCAAACTTGACCTTCTAGAACATTTAATTGTTTCTCAAAAGTGCTTCTCTCAGGGAAGTCAGATGTGTTACCTCTGAGAACAGGCAAAAGAATGGGCTTCAGGCTCTGTATGTAATTAAAAAAAAAGTTTTCTCAATGAAATACAATAAGGAGGAATAGACATGATAGGGAGGAAGTATTTGGTCTCCTCTTGCAGATTTTAAGGTAACTCATTTGCTTGTGTCAATTTGGGATGCTTTTTTATTTGTAAATATCACTTCTGTGACCTAATAATGAATATCTATTTAAGTTCAAACCCATGGCCTGCCTGACCTAGCATCTCAAGTGGATGCTCAGACCAGATGTGGGGAAAGAGGATGCAGGAGAGGCCGCAGAGACCAGAAAAAAGGAAGAAGAGGAAACAGGGAAATGCAGATGGGCATCCTGGTTATCTTATCTCACTCCCAGGTGCTCTGGTGTCTTTGTGACCTCTGGTGTCTTTGTGACCTCTGGTCTTAGGCATTTCACACACAGGTATTGTGTCTACAATGTCCAGGTGTTCTAGAAGCTGAGTTACATATGTGAACAAAATGGATAAAGATCTTTTCCTCATACATTTTGTTTGAGACAGTGCAGACGAGCAGTAATCAATAACAATAAATAAGCCAATTATATAGCTTTTTAGATGGTGCTAAATGTTGTAGAAAATTTTTCTAATAGAGAAAGATAAGGGGAATAGACCTGATGGGAATTCTACAATTTACAATATGGTTATCAGGTAGGCTTCATTAAGAAGGTGGCAAGCAAAGATGTGAAGCAGGTGAGTGAGCCACCCATGTGAGTATCTCGGGAAAAATATCCTAGAACAATCCCACCAAATGCCCTGAGGCCAAGTATGCCTGAAGTGTCCACAGAATAGCAAGGCGTTCTGTGTAGCTGGAACAGTGAAGAAGGGGGTAGAGCAGTGAAGAAAGGCAAAGGAAATCAGTGGTGGTGGTGGTGGTGGTGGTGGTGGTGGTGGTGGTGGTGGTGGTGATGGTGGTGGTGATGGTGGTGTGTGGTGAGGGACAGTGTCTGTGTGGTGGGGGAAGAGAGATTCCTGATGATGTGGATGGACTCCATTAAGATCTTGGTATTTACTCTGAATGGAATGGAGAGCCATTGCAGCATTCCAAACAGAGGAGAGACAGGATCTGACCTATATTGTAAAGGGTGCTGTCTTGGGAACAGATGGTAGGGGACACAGTTAGAAGCAGGGGGGGTGGTTGGGACATGCTCGCATTGACACATGCTCACCTGCTGGTGCTGGAGGTGGGCAGTGGCGGTTGGACCTGTACCTAAACTGCACTCTGACCTGTACCTGTCTCTGACCTGTACCTAAACACACTGGTGCTCACGTTCTCACCTAAAAGACATCCCTCTCATCTTTCCACTCAGCATTAGATTTCTTCAAGGTTGCCTCCTCTTGGATGTATGGTAGGAATTTGTTATGATATTAGCTAGAACCAAGCTTTTGAAGCAACTCTGTGGTCTGTTGGCTTCAACCCTGATGATTTCTATTGAGAGTTCTAGCTGTCAGGTGCTGAACCAGTCAGCCATCTGCCCTAAGCTAGACACCCACACGGTCTCTTGTTTTTCCTGGTATGACTTTTTACACCTACTCAGCTTCTCCCCAAACCACATAACTCCTTCTACTCCACTAAGAGAGGGATGTAGGCAGATGTCAAAACCAGCAAAGAGTGTTAAGGGAAGTTGTGACTTTTAGCTCTTTCAGAAAGTGGGTCAATGGCAGCTGTGCCATGTATTCTACTATAGCTACTGTGTTTACAAAACTTGGAAGCACATCTCCTTCCCAGCATTAAATATAATATTAGTACATATTGTGTACAACAATTTCAAAGGGTAATTATACCCTTTAGCTCACATGATCTTTATAATATCCCTGTGGAGTAAATCATATGCATGGGACTGTCATAGGATTTAAAAAAAAATGCTTTTCCAAACATCTAACTAGAAAAACTGGAGATAAGAAGGATGAATAACTCTCCCAGACCGCACAACTGACAGGTGATGCATGAAGTCAAGCCATGGTTCCAAGCCATTTTGCCGCTGGTGCACAATGCTCCTGAACACTAGATCAGCTCCATGATTCCACAGAAAAGAGATGTCAAAGCCTTCTGTCCCAACTGAAGATCCAGGAGTATCTTACTTAGCTTCTAATCTCTAAACCGTATCACTCTTTTGTTCTCAAGAGGAAATGATACCAGCCAACAAAGGGAAGGTTTATTCCTGGTCAGAATTAACTGAATGACACAGAATAGAGTCATGTCCCCAGAAACTGTCATCACAGTGATCACTGAGAATGTACTGAATCCTGGTCTGGGCACTGTCATACACTGGAGGAACTACATGGGCCTTCCCTCCATCCAGGAATAAACATTTGAACTTGTCTTTGGGCAAGACCCTCTTCACTTGTGTCTTTACCATTCACTTGTACTGTAAAGTCACTGTTCAGGACACAGTAATGATATGTTATCGACTGTTAGGAACAGTGAGGAAAGAGGTTCAAGTTTGCCTTCCTATTACCAAGTCTATTACTAACCTTATTGCCATAAGAGTAATTCAAAAGGAAGACAAATAAGGGGGAAAATCTTTATTTCTTTGTCATAAACAATAGAAAATGGAATTAAAAAAATAGTTTGAGATTTGACTTAAGTGAAAAAGAAAAATGTTACAGATTCAGGGGATAGGAAAAATGTTTATTGTTTTAAAATGTGCTTATTGAAAAGTTTTAAGTATAAAAGATTGAGCATCCAGAGTTTGAAAGAGAAGTTTAATATGTGGGAAGCAATAAGAATCTTCCTATCTGCTTTCCATTTTTAACTACAGGTGCTTTGCCTTCCTCAAGATTATAAAAGTCCCTCAATTCTCCCCATTAGTGAAGTTCTGCTGCATTTACATGTGACATAGTGTACTTATCCTGAATACCTTACCATTCCCCCTCACATTCCTTACCCGGGCCTGATTCCTATACTTTGACATCAGGAGAAAGCCATTTGAACAGTGGGATTGCATCCAGAACTACCCACGTGCTAGCTCCACCTATACATCTAATTGTACCCCAGCACAAACTTCGGACATCTGAAACAGAGCTCTTGGCATTTGTTCCCCACCACTGACTGCCCTCCAGACGGGCTTCTCCCCATTTGTTTCCATCTGGTTAAATGCCACTGCCTTCCACCCAGCTGTCCAAGTCAAGTGTTCATCCTTGTTTCCTACTTCTCCCTCTCCCCTGACTTTCCCTCCATCACCACATCTGTCCTTTTTTTGATATGCTTTTCAGATCTGCCTTCTCCTCTTCAGTTCTGCCAGCACCACCATCGTCCAAGCCACCATCCTCTCTCACCATGACTGCATGACTGAGGCTATGATGTCCTGTCTCATCTCTCTGCTTCCAGTTCTACCTTCCAAATTCATTTCCCATGAGATAGCTACAATGGTCATTCTTAAATGTCAGTCAGCTTAAGCTACCTTCCTGGAAGAAAAGTCCATCTGCCTACCATGGCGTCCAAGGCCTTCCACAACGTAATACTGCTTCCACCTCCAGTTTCCTCTTGCTCCTCTCTCACTTGGTGACTAGACACTTGCCCCATGTCTTTTTGATCCTTGAACTTCACTCCCACCTCAAGGTCTGTAAACTTGCTTTCCTCCGGCATCCTGTGTCCCTCAAAGCTTTGACTGGCTTGTTCACCTTCATCAGTGTTGACTCAGATATCACCTCCCAAGAGAGGCCTTCCCTTGTCACCCATCCTAAAGTAAAGCTTAGTCTGCACCTCTGCTCCATGCTATCGCATCACTCTCTTTACTCCTTTTGGTGTAATCAGCCTCCACAACAGCTTGTCTATTTGTTTGCTTGCTTATTCACTAATGTCTGTTCAGTGAGGATAATGGAAACTCCATGAGGGCAGGGCTTTGTCTATCGTTTTTACCTCTGTATTCCCAGTTCCGGGCACTGTGAGCAACATGCATTAAGTGCTTCTTATGCATTGCTAAATGAATAAATGGAGACCTAAATAAAGAAATAGAAAATACTATGGCTTTTCATAGACACATAACTTCTGAATGTTAGGTATGCAGTTGACCTTATGATTAGCTGGCTTACATTCTTATTTTTTAATGGGTGAGAAAGCTGGAGGTCAAGGAAGAAAGCTTCATGCTGTGTATAGACTGCCAACGTCTGGCACAGAATATTTCTCTCAGTATCTACCTTTTATATTTCAAGGCTTAACTGAAAAGTGGCTTCTCAATTAAGAAGTACTATATACAGCCCTGGCTGGTGTAGCTCAGTGAATTGAGCATGGGCCTGTGAACCAAACAACTGCGGTTCGATTCCCAGTCAGGCACATGCCTGGGTTGCAGGCCAGTTCCCAACAGAGGATGCACGAGAAGCAACCATACATTGACATTCTCTCTCTCTCTCCTTCTCTTCTCCTCTAAAGATAAATAAATAAAACCTAAAAATAAAAGAGAAGTACTATTTACATAATTCTAGCTAAATCCTACCTCATAAGTAAATGCAGTACCCATTATAATAAATACTGGAATATTGAAAAATTATGTGGTCCTTTTCTCTTCTTGCTTATAAACAAGACTCTTTCAGAATCTCCCAGCATATCTGTGGTCTGGTCTGCCCTGAGGCCATGCTGGGTTTAAAATTCCATGTCTCATTCCCTTTCTCCACCCATTTATATTCTTTTTCCAGTTAATTATATAACATTATTAACTTTTTAATATAAATTAGATGATATTCACCTGGTAGGACTACAATGAATTTATGGTGGATTCCAAAATGAACCAGTTGTCTAAGTAATTGGGAAAAAGTCATAATTACTTGATATCTATCCTTGGGGGCAGCTTGCAGCTAGGGTAATTAAATGCTCTTCTAACTGAGCAGGGAAAACAAGGTGAGGTTGCTGTCTTGTATTGAACACACTCCACGAAAAATGCTTTACCCTTCCCTAATGGGATCTGGTTATGTTTTCACCAGATTCTGAATTTTCATTCTGAAGAGCTTCATTATTTCCACACAGTTCATCTTATATCTGTCTGGACACAGACAGGGGAAACAAAGATATAATCCTACAGACAGCAGCAAACATCCAAGGTTCCTGCTGAATTCCAACCCTGAGAGCCAGAGTCCAAACATACTGGGGCCAGCTGGGATTTGCTCTAAACTACCATGAGTCCCCAATACCTATAATTTCCCCACGGAGACAAGAGATGTAAAAACCATATGAAGGTTGGCTCCATCTTGCAAGGCAGCGTGCACAAACATAATTGCTGCTTTTTTCCATAGCCATTCTAAGGGATTGAAGAACAGATAGGAAATAGGGAATAAATGTGCATCACAGATGTTTCGGTGGTATTTTGGAATGACCATTGCCCATGGATTTCTGTGGCCTCTTTTTTTTTTTTTGTAACAACTTTATTGAGATACAATTCACATAATGTATTCATCCCTTTAAAGTATATGATTCAATGGGTATTAGCAGGTTCACCAGGTTGTACAGCTGTCACTACAATCGACTTTAGAATGTTTGAATCACTTCCCACAAGAAACCATGTACCCTTGAGCAGGCATTCCCCAAGCTCCTCCACTCCCCGCCTCTCCTGTTCTAGGTAATCACTAATCTACTTCTTTCTAGATATGCCTATTCTGGACATCTTATATAAATGAAACCACACAACATGTGGTCTTTTATAACTAGCTTCTTCTATTTAACATAACATTTTCAAAATGTAACCACATTGTAACATGTATCAGTACCTCATTTCTTTTTTATTGCTGGATAATATTCCCTTGCAGGGATATACCATTATTTATTCATTCATATATCCATAGATTAATTAATCAGGTGTACATTAATGTATAAGTTTTGTGAGCAAATATGTTTTAATTTCTCTTGCATAAATGCATAAAGAGTAGAATTGCTGGGTTGTATGGTAACTATGTCTAATCTTTTGAGGAACTGCCAGATTTTTCTGAAAGCAGCTGCTCTATTTTACATTCCCATTTATATGAAGGTTTCAATTTCTCTCTTCCTTTCCAACATGTTATCATCTCTCTTTTTTTATTATAGCCACCCTTATGGGTGTGAAATAATACCTCATATCATTTTGAGTTGTATTTCCCCAGTGATTAGTGATGCTGAGCACCTTTTCCTGGGCTTATTGTCCATTTGCACATCTTCTTTGAAGCAATGTCTATTTAGATTCTTTGGTTCTTTTAAAATTAGGTTACTTGTCTTTTTATTAGTGAGTTGTAAGAGTTATTTCTTGGTTGCTTTCTTGTATGATTTTAGATGGCAATTTAGAAAGTTAAATGTATATTTCACAGCATAGAAATAAATTCTAATTTATACCAAAGAATAAAACTATCTCTGTATAACTCTTCTGATTTTCTACAATCTCACAGATTTTCGTTGACATGTGCCTATGCATATTATACATTGAAACCCGTGTGGTCATTGCTTATGTTACTAAATGGGCAAGACTTTGGGTGAGTTATCCACTTGTCTTTAATCCAAAGTGCAGAAAATGTTAGAGAAAATTTATAGAACCAACCTGAATTGTGCACTATTCAGTCCTGAGGCATGTTGGAAGCCATAATTATTTGAGATTTGTACAGTATGAAAGGACAATGAAACATCATTGCTCATTGTAAGTGCTCATCAACTGCCGGCTGAAGAAATACGAGGCACATCCGGGCTTTGTGAGGCATTGTGTTTTAAGTGCTTGGCTTCATTCACTTAGAAAAGCAGATGAAGGGGTAGAGTTATTTCCTTCTTGGTCAGAGAGTTGCTGATCTTCTGAAGCCAGAGCCAATAATACTAATGTCTTGAGAGTCCCAAATGTTTTTCTGAATTCGGACAGGGAGAGATACGCATTTGCAGATTGATAGCCCTGTCTACAAATGGGTCCATCTCCCAATGTAGGTCCATAATATATACGGGAGATGGTTTATCTAGTTCTGGGAAGATAAACAGTTCTAAGCCATCTGTAATTATCAGATCTAGAAGGTTGTTTAAATTCACTCACTCAGCAATTCCATTGCCCTTGCTGTTAGCTATTAGCATTTGTGATCTAACAATTAACTCTATTCCACACATTTTCTTTGTTTCTCTTATTCATCGTCTGCGTTTTTTGTCATATTCAATTGTAAGTAATAAAAAGGGACAGGACTTTAATTTCTACAACATATTAGCTGTTTAATTGTGGGCAAGTCACTTAACCTCTCTAAGTCTCAGTTTCCTCTTCCATAGATTCAAGAAGTTAAATGTGTTTTATCCCTTCTTTTCAGGATTGCTGTGAATATCAACTGAGATAATAAGAGAGAGCACTTTGCAAAATGTGAAACTCGAAACAAATACTAGTTGTGGGTGCTATAATTTTTCAGTAACCTAAAACCAACTCATTAGTTTCTCCTTCTTAACTCCTTCTCTTCTTCTTCGTCTCCTTCCCCTTCTCTGTCTCCTCCTCCTCCTCTTTTCCTTTATAGCTCTTACTAATATGACATTTGGAAAGAGTTGTAACAAATAACTGAAATAAAATCTGGAGATAAACAACTGATTTTTTTGGCCTTGTGTCTATTTTCTGCTAACACAGAACACAGGGGAATTTGAGGGAAAATTGGCTCTGTGGGTACACAGATATTTCTTAAACCTGACCTGACAGAATGAAGAAGAATGATTTTGTTGATAGTGGCAACGTAAATGGGGTCATAAACAGTCCAGGGGTCATACTACAGCATGCCTCTGGACTGTACATGATAGAATGTGTCCCTTTCTAACTCCTAGTTGGTGAAACCAGAAAATTCTGGTCCCGTATTTTCCAGGCTATCATCCTTCTTGTGCTCAACTGTTATAAATGGCAAAAAGAAATCAGCTCTGAATGGGCTGACTCCCTTTTCGCTGGCCAATGACAGAAATCCACGAGATAAATGCAGACTTCTCACCCGATGAACTGGGCTTTAAGTCACTAATGAGGAGGATATCTTGGAAGATACCAAGCCAGAGCCGATCCACTTAAATCAAGAATAACTTTCAAAAATCGAGAGGTAATTCCCAACTTGGAAACAAGCCAGAAATAAGAGATTGCCCTTATTTATTCACTTGAAATGCCACAAGAGTTGAATGACCACAGAGACAATATTTTCCAGGAAATGGAAACCACTAATGGGCATTATTTTAGTAATTCAAATGTTTTCATGATAAACACCTGCTCCTTTTGGAAACAGATTAAAGGATGATGTTTATCCATTTATATCTGTATACTGCTGAGGTAACTGACAGCACTCAATAAATAATAAATAATGATAATAATAATCCTGATCCAAACATCTTCAGAAGGATAAAAAGCCTTCAGTGGCATATTTTTAAAAAAAAAAATTGATGGGGCTTTTTAAACTGAAGACATGCCTTGAGTGAAGATAATTCATTCATTTATAATTCAAAGAAAATGTAATTTTAAGAATTACAATAATTATAACAAGAATCAATGTCCTATATGACAATAAAAATAAGGAAGCGAGGAAGGAAAGAAAGTGATACCAAGAATAATACAATTATTACCTTAGAAAAAAAGGAAGATTTCATGAACACTTATAAATTACTGGATCCTGCCAGTAACTGGACCTGTCAGTAACTGGTGTGGCTTAGTGGGTCAGGCATTGTCCTGCAAACCAAAAGTTTGATTCCTAGTCAGGGCACATGCCTGGGTTGTGGGCTGGGTCCTTGGTTGGATGCATGGAAGAGGCAACCGATCGATGTTTCTGTCACATACTGATGTTTCTCTCCCTCTCTTTCTCCTCCCCTTCTCTCTCTCTAAAAACAAATAAATAAAATCTAAAAAATTATTGGATTCAGAAACAAGGTCCATCTGAGATATAAATGTCCACATTTGTTTTCTGCTTGAGGAGGTAGCTTGTCTTTCTCAGGTCAAGAAAGAGGCTAATGCACCTCTATCCACCTCTCACTGTGCATCCAAACCTCTATCTTCCTGAACCAGCTGGAGCCAATGCCTACTGCTTCAGTTATCCATAATGGCCACCTAGCTTTACTTCAGGCAACATTTTCTCAGAGTGACGAGGGTATGGTGAGTTACAATAACCTGAGCACTACCTCCTACGCCCGAACTCTTCTACATCCAGCTCATCCTTCGTTTCGCTCCACAAGGGGCTCATAAAACACGAAAGGTCTCCTTGTTGAGATTCTTCAATGAGTGCATATTGCCTATGGAATGAAATTTGAAATCTGTACTGATGGTCAGTTCCTGCCTTTGCTTTTCAGCTTTGCGTTCCAGCACATCGTCTCTTCCCAATCTTGTTCCACCTACACACTTGCAATGACCCTCACGCTCAGTGCACTTACCTAGCGTCCTGGCTTTGCTCAGGCTGATACCCACATGAAACTCACTTCGCTATTTGGTGAGATTCTTTTTTATTGTGCAGCTCAAACACCAACTCTTTCATGTAGCCTTTCACAGTTTCTTTAATGCTGATTCCAGACTCCCTTGTAACCCAGTGGAATCATAATTGCAGCACTTTTATAACATTTATTTCATTCTTCCTTGCATAAACTTGAATGTATACACAATTCTAATTTAGTAGGTTGTAAGATCCCACATTATATAAGTTTTACATGTAGTGAGTGTTTTATGTATATTGAATCTATTGCTACAGTTGGAAGAACATCCATGGGGAAAAATACTAATACCTTGAATTTTTATAATTTATGCCTGTTAGTAAAATCTAGACCATGTCCTTTTGGAATTTTATCCTAACATTGACAATCATTTCTCTAATATAGAAAAGTTTCCTCATGTCTTGTGCATGGCATATACTAGGTATTCAATAAATGCTCAATGAAAGTTCATCACTGACAGAGGATTAGCACCCATGAAAAAATGTGTTGGTAGCCGCGGTAAGTACAAGCTGTGCCTTCCTGTGGAATCCTAGCCTTTCCTTGCTAAACCACACCCTCACTTTCACAAACATGTCTGTGATATATCGATGCTCTTTTGTATTCTATTTCCAGGATTCATTATGGCACCCAATCAAGTGCCACTGACAAAAAAATCAGTGATTATATTTTTGTCATCAATCACACAGTTAATGAAACATCTTCATGATATCGGTGTAGGATTTCATTAGTATGGGAGACAGAAGTATGGGGTTTAAAATTATCATGAAAATGGTCTTTATTGTCAAAAGGATCACATTTACTGTCATATACTAAAACCCTGCCTATGTGTTTTTATCCTAACATTAGAATATAAACTCTATGAGGACAGGGGCCGCATCTGTCCTCCACAGTCATATTCTTCAGCACCAAGTGGAGTCTTGATACATATTATATGCTCAATAAATATTTGTTACATGAATGAAGCATATTGCCATACTAAATCAGCAACTGCCCCTAGGGGTAGCATAATTATAGACCAGAACACTTCTACCTTTATTCTCTAAGTTGAAGCAATGCCAAACACTTCCTTGAACTTAACTGATCAGACAATGCAAATTTGAGGCAGTAATTTGGGAGTTTAAATGTCTTTGAAAGAAAGTTTAGTTTTCAAATATTCATGGGCTGCTGAGATTACTGTACACCTGTGTCTTAGCAAATTGAAGAAAGAACTAAATAGGATCAAGG
>PVKM010018300.1:0-25155 GCA_004027735.1 Carollia perspicillata
GGAAGACACATAGGTGGCAGGAAGGAATTTTGTGCCCCACTCATCTCTTTTTCATTCCCTTTTCTTGTTAGAAGGGAGTCTTCATAATATGGAATAAGGAAGCAGTGACTTTGAAGTTACACCAAGAGAGGTAAACCACGCTAGCAGAATAAAGACTAGATTGTATTTTACACCTGCCAAGCTGGAGAATGTGAAAGACCTGCTAGGAACTTATGGCTGCCCTTAGTTCGTCGTGGAGCCAGCCCCACAGTCAACATTACGGGAGAACTTCTCGAGCAGAGCTAAAGCTGAGACCCTGGAGTTGAGGGCTGAGGGACAAGAGAGGTAGAAGCAAATAAAGGTGAGGGGACAAGAAGGACAAGGGACCAAAAACGATGGGAATCCTGAAACAAGGCAAGAATCCTGAGGTAAACACTCAGGGTCAGTTGATTTTCTGTCAGCAGTGAACCTGGCCTATACACCTTCCAGACACTGCAGAGCATCACCGAGGAGCTAAACCTACACAGACAGTGCTCTCTGTCATCTGACCTGTGTGTGATAAAATGTAGTAATTCTCAGTAGAAGGGGTGGTTGAAATATTTGGCAATATTAAGAAGCAGGCAAATACACAGCCATTTGGACAAATTGTAGCTATAAGTTTATGGTTTATGGTAAACAAGATACTCAATACTCAAGGAAAATGAACCTTATTTAAGACAGAACCAGTACTCACAAAAAAAAAATGCAAATACATTGCTCATAGCTAATATCACTTATATATAAGCTGCCTCCCATAGTGTGGGTATAAATTTGGTTTCTTTCCTACTGGGGATAGAGTGTGGATATTCACTGAGGCAGTGTGTGTGCAGGAAGAATTAGCATCCAGTACTGATGGCTGTCCTTTGGAAAAGCCCGCTGGCCAGGCTGGCCCTTGCCTGGTGTCTAGGAATTTGGCTGTTGGGAACTCGAAGATCGTCATTTTCTAAATGACTAAAAGAGACGCTTGATGTGGCTAAACTGTCTATCCAAACAACCAAACAACATGGCTTGTGCTGAGCACCTGTTTTTCTTCTGGAAGTCTAGAATTTGGGTATCTTCTAGGCAGGGGTGCCTATGAGAGCAGCCCCTGATAAGAACCCTGGACCTGAGTCTCTAATGAGCTGTCCTGGTTGGCAGCACTTCACACAGGTGTCACATCTCATTTCCGACTGAAGTGCATTTAAATACAGTCCGTATGACTCCACTGGGAGAAGGCTCTGGAAGCTTACACCTGGTCTCCCCTGATTCTGCCCATGTGTCTTTCTGTTTGACGATTTGGCTTTTGTATTCTTCCCCTGTAATCAATCTTATTCATGACGTAAACTATATACTGAGTCCTATGGGTGTGTCTAGTGAATAATCAAACTTGGGGAGCTTGACCCACTGTGGCATTCAGCCTTTTTGGGAGGTAAAGTTTTACATTAGGCAATAATGTCTTTGGCATTGCAATGAAAGAACATTTTGTGACCCAGACAGATTTTGCTTCCTCGTCCACCTCCCCTTCTGAAAGAACATGTCTCTTCCACCTCTATCAGGCCCTGCACTTCTGCACCACCACAGCCGATGGGACTAAGGTGGACATCTAACCCAAGATGAAATGATCAGATTATCTTCCTCCAAATCTGAACGAGACTACTGAGAGACTGACTCAGGTATTGAAGACTAGAGGGTCATAAGGACCATTTTCCTTCTGCCTGACTTTACCCTTCCCAAACTAAGTCATTCAGTGTAAGTATTTTTTCCTTAAGAAGGTTTGGTGTTTTCCTACTTTACAAAACTGTCTCACCTCACATTTGCTCTGCTTTAATTTTGCTCACATATCACTGAACTTGCTTTATAAAAATCTTCCTTTTCTTTTACCTGGAAGGAAGAGAGGGACCATGTCCAGGATGTTTGTCCTTAGTACCTTTAAGACCAAACACTGGCCCAGTACACATTAGGAACTAAATAAATATATGTGGAGCAAATTATGGGTGGAATAGTAGTCAGTACTGTCCAACAGGCCATGCTCCATCTTAAAATTTATTGTAAAGGTATCTACATATTTTACTAATAATTATGAGTGTAGGGTGGAGTCAGGAGCATCTCATGACATGGGAGACTGGGAAGTGCAAGAGCAGCACATGGACACCAGGGCCTCGCCCCTTCCCATTAAGTGAGCCTTACTGTCAATCACGTGGAAACCCAGAACCTGGGCTTCTGACATCACTCCGAGGAGTGGACCAACCACATTATGTAAAAGTTTCATTATAAACGTTTAACCTGTAATTCTGATTCTGCCTTGGTTAGGTTATTGTAGCTCCCCTTTGCAGTCGTTTCCTCACTTGACAACATTTATTTGGTTTCTATTATGACCGGACGCTGCTCCGGACTCTGGGGATGTAGTAATAAACAAGATGAACACTTCCTGAATGTGATGAGACTCACCCTCTAGTGGAAAAGACAGAAACAGAAACATAAGCAGGATAAATTTATAAAGAAAAGAAAATAGTGTGATGTGAAAAAAGTTACGAATTCTAAGAACAGAGCTGGCAAGCACCAACTTTACGCTATGTATACAGAATGGGGCGGTGGTACCAGTGTCCCTCTTAGTGTCACTGGGTCCATCTCTTCACATGATTTTTCTAACATGGTTTCATGCCTTTTACAGTCACGGAGAACAGCAAATTATACTTCAACCATAGGCAAAATTAAGTTTACACATGCTGCGACTGTTCATCTTCATAAAAGTTGCTTACATATTAATTGATGGTGAAGGATCAGAGTGCAGAGTCACGTTGCCAGACTTCAGGGAACAGCCAGTAATTTAATAATAATTGATCATCTAATTTAATTGTTTGATTTTGTATTCTAGAACTTTAGCCAAATAATGTCTTCCTTTGCCACATTTAATGATTTGTGTCTACAAAACCTTATTTATCATTTTGGGAGCCTACTGAATTATTATTTCATTCAATTTATTGACATAACCTTTCCCCAACAATGAATACAATCAATTATAATTATGTAGAACCTTTCTTATAGAATTTGAAAGTTTTAGCTTGTATTTAATTATACAATCAATATGTCAACAATACCATATGATGCCTTTTTCCACTAAAACAAAATTATTATAAAAATGGGAATATATTGACCTAATTCAGTGTTTTCTCCATTTTCACATAAATAATGGCCTCCCAGGTACAATTCTTACTTCACTTTTCTTATTACATAATAGGTGTAAGGATGGGAAATACAAGCAATCACCTCCCCTCTCATCCTGCAGCAATGTACCATTCACTTTATGTCAACAGACTTCATTAGAAATCTTTCACTGATAGGAGAAGAGTGACCCTCCCCCAATGTCTGAATTGTTTTGTCACCTATAACATTTTGTAGCCTTGTAGATTACACAAACATGTTTTTGTACATAGGAACTGGAAATGTTCTTAGAACCTGTTTGGAACCGAATTCCTGTCTGTCACATTAAAATATTAGAACTATCTTGGGTTCTTTCCCTCTGCTCCTCTTTATTGAGTTGTTACACCCTATCTCCTCCCCAGGTTTCTCAGTTGCCTTTTCTTTCTGTTTTCAGTCTCAGCGTTCCTCCTGCTCCACCATCTCAGCACCATTGTCTCATGACAGTTTACATGTTGCTTCCAAACTCCTCTCCCTGCCTTCAGTTACTCCTTCATGTCAATATGCATGATGGGATGGAAAGGGGGTGAGGGGAGTGGGGAAAGAAGCAGTAGAGTGTTTCCCTTCATTAAACCAAAGGGGATATTTGAGAATTTAGACAGAGGCAAGACTTTGAACCACACTGAAAAAATAGACATTCTCTTCATACGTTAATGAGTACATGTGTGGCTGATGAAGTGGCCATAGATGTTCTTCTTTCAGTCCTAAATATCGTCTTTGCTCTCTAGGGTGCAAAGTTCCAGTAAAGACTAAGGTATTTAAGTCTGAAGCACAAAAAATCCTGCCAAAAAGATTTATGACCTAGATTAATCACTAGGGACAATTTAAAAAGAGAAATTGAGAGATCTTTACGGACTCAAGTGAAGAACAATACTATACCATTAATTCTAATTCAGTTTTAGCCATACTCAACAGTCTAGTTAAAATTCTTTTCACATATTTACAATGGATGGTGAAACTGAGGTTAGAGAAAAATATGACTATAATTAATTCTCAAACATCAAGGGATTGATTATAGTGTTTTCTGATTTTGCTTTTTAAAGTCAATTGTTCAACTATTTTTTATCCATGTGACTAGTTGTACACACCTCATAAAAAGAGATGATGTGGGAAAATGGAGGGATGACTAAAACATTTAATGGTGACACAAATAAAAATATATTGCCAAATTAATATTTGAAATAATCTGCAATTTGAATTACTCATGCCTTATTAGTAATATCCATAATTATTGTTAATCAAACATTGATTCAAAGTAGTAAGTCATAGAATAGCATTGAAGTAATCAGGTGTTTGGCCTTCACTTTGATTAGTAAGTGTAGTTCTGTGTAATTCATTTTCCATCTACTATTTTCCTTTGGCCTCAAGAAGAAAATTGATCTGTTTAATGTGAATCTTCTTTTGTGGATTTATAGCTAGAAAATATTAAAATGGACCTTGGGCAGTTCAGCTCTGTGATTTTTTTTCTAGAATGTCAACATAAGAGATGTAAATTGAAAAGCAGCAAATATGGAATGAGTTTCATAGCTTCCTCAATGAGAAGAATAAATTCAGTGCGGTTAAATAACACAAGAATGGATGAGGTACCTTTCCCTTTACAACATCGCCATCACTTGCGTAGAAAGCCCAGAGGTTTCCCCTGTGTATGAAGAAACCTTATTCATGCCTTTTGCCACTGAAGCTGGAGCTATCCACATGGAGTGTTTAGGATTGGCTGAGACAAGTTTGAAGGCAGAGGCAAGCATCGTTCTTGCTGGATACTCAGTGGACAAGGTGCAAGCATCTGTAGAGAGTGCATACTCTCTAGGTAGCTAGGACACATATTCCTAACAGAGTTCTTTAGTGCAGGCAGTGTGCAGAACCCACTGATATGGATATTGTTATGTGATATGGATATTGTTATGATATTGTTAAAGGGTTGTGTCCCCTCAAATTTATATATTGAAGCCATACCTCCCAATGTGACCACATTTGGAGATGGGTCCTATAAGGAGGAAGTAAGATTAAATGAGGTGATAAAGATGAGGAACTGTATTAGTCTGTTCAGGCTGCTATAACAAAATATCACAACTGGGTGGTTTAGACAGCAGAAATTTACTTCTCGCTGTTCTGGAGTCTGGGAAGTCCATGATCAAGGTGATATGGTTTCTGGTGAGGCTTTCTTTCTGGCTTATAGACAGCCCCCTGCTCTCTGTATCCTCACATGGAAAAGACATAGAAAAAGAGCTCTGGTGTTTGTTTCCCTTCTTATGGGGCACCACATGATCAGAGTAAGTCCCTATGTCCAAATACAGTCACATTGGGGGTTAAGACTTCAACATATAAATTTGGAGGGGGACACAGTTCAGTTCATAGCAGGTCTTGGTCCAACAGTATTAGTGTCTTTACAAAAAGTGAAACCAGAGAACATATTCTCTTTAATCCATTGCATCCCAGCCCACATGCACTATGTGAGAACATAATGAGAAGACAGCCATCTGCAAGCCAGGAAGAGAGCCCTCACCAGGAATCAAACTGGCAGGAGCCTTGATCTTAGAATGCTAGCCTCCAGAACTGTGAGAAATAAATATTTGTTGTTAAAGCCAGCCAGTCTATGGTAGCTTATTTTGGCAGCCTGAGCGGACTAAGACAGATATGGATGAATTTTGGGTGTTGTCCTAAAGTCCGCACATACATCTGAAGTGTTAACTATAGAATAAGTTGCTGGGGCAGAGCTGGGCAGTCTCTGCTATGTGTAGTCCCTCATGGTTCCTGAGTCTCTTGCTCACTCTTCTTTTGTTTTTTTCATTTCCCAGCCCTTCCAATCTGGGCAACCTAACTCCCTCCCCCAGAACCATTTGACACTGTATTTATTATCCTTTATAATCATTTGTTTCTATCTGTATTGCACCTGCTTCTTTTGATTAGCATATACCCTTTTCCTCTAAAAAGAGAATTTTTGTAAGTTGAAATATCTCTGATATATACTGCTGCTCATATGGATTTTGACCCTTTCTTTTTGTGTTTCTGCTATAACAAATCTGTTCCTTCCTGAGAAAATGTGTGTCATGGTTACAAAGAAAAAGAACCTATGAAGAAAAACCTATGAGCAAAAATGTGCTTAAGTATATTATAAGATATGTTCTCCTTTAGCCCAATAATAAATGATAAAAAATCTGATTTGGAAAATCTGACAGACTGGAGGAAGCAGTATACAGGCATGTAAATAAATGGAATATGATCCATCTTGTGAAAGAAATTCAATTATGCTCTGAAATGGGAAACTAACTAAAACAAGAAAACTCAGGAGATGTTATATGGAAAATCTGTTATTTAACTTAAAATTTGAAAGATGGTAGAGAGCATAAGGAAATAAAGCATTCTAGTTGAAAAAACAAATACAAGAAAAAAAAGTGCAAAAACCAGTCTTAAAAGTTTTAGAATTTTTTAAAAAATGTTCTCATTATAAATATGACTTTTATTTAAAACAGTTTTATCTAATTCTACTTGGAAGCTGTCTGCTAGTTACTATCTATATTACTGCTTATACTTGGAAGTCTAAAGAAAACTCTTCATTTATTGAAAACATTCTTCTTCAGGCATTCATTAACCCATATTTCTTTCCCTCACATACTCAACAAATGCATGTAAAATTTGAGTTCACTAAGAGAGAAATATTTCCATTTGTACTCAAGAAACTCTGCCACCTACTTTAATTAGTGAAGGAATCTTTACCATCGATTTCATTGAAATAGAATGTAAAGCTTTCTTGATTCAAAGACTAGAGAGACTCAGTTGCTTCCAGTAATGGAAGCAGGAGGATGGTTAATGTAAGACTACATGTGCACAGGACCAGGAAAGCCCCACAGTGGGGCCTTGGGGAAGGCAAGTCACTGCTGTCCAGTCTATAGCTCCACCACCAGCTCAGCTTCACTCCAAGCAACAGATGTCCAGGCCTCAGCCTCCATCCACTACCTTCATCTGCTTTTCATGGTTCCTGCTTCCTCATAACTCCAGCTTCCACACTATAACTTCTCCAGCCCATCTATATCAGTACCTTTCAGCTCCAACAATCAGTGCTCATCTCAATTGGAAATTTTTAATTTGAATTTTTGAGAGAGAGTATCTGACTAGCTTTACTTATGATTTTGCACCAGACCATGTCATCTTTTACATGTCACACTATGGACTGCTGATCCGGGGACAGAAGTACATTTCTGGTGCAAACAACTTAACTGTGGGTGGTGGGAAACAGGGGTCCCCTGGCCTTTACATAGCTTTCTGTTTGGCAGAAACTGGGAAAGATGATTTCACTTGGAATGGAGCATAAAGTCTGAAGAACATCATGATTGACATCTTTGGCACAGATACTGAACTTCTGAAGAATTAAAAGTGAAACATAAGTTTACTAACTCCTACATATGGCTAAGTTAAAGGAGTCAAAAAGTTCTACAAAGAACCATATAAATAAGCTCATTCACATGCAAACACACAGCATCCTAACATCATGATCTGTTTTAAAGTCAAACTTCTTAAATTTAAATAAAAAATTGAGAGAAAAAGAGGAGGAATATACTTGGGGGGGTGGTGGCTAGGTATCTGTGTTCTTTGCTTAAATCACAATCTGCTTTGTTTTTCTTAAAATTTTAAGGAAAGATTGCTGAAATTTACTACCAGTTCCCTTCCTTAAGCAATGAATAATTGGACTGCTACAGACTGAATGTTTTTGCTGTTGTAAAATATATTCGTTAAATGCTAATTCCCAAATGTGGATACAGGGTCTTTTGAATTAATGTCCCTATAAAAGAGACTCCAGGAAGCTCCCTTGTCCCTATGCCATGTGAGGCCACAGCCATCTGTTAACCAGGAAGCCAGCTCTCACCAGACTCTAAATCTGCCAGCATCTTGATCTTGGACTTCCTAGCCTCCAGAACTGTGAGAAATAGTCTATGGTATTGTTATAGCAACCCAGACAGACTCAGCCATGGAGTAAACATGATACATATTAGAGTCTAATGATGCCAGAGTTTGGCTTATTTTTTCTTTTTGATGATTTATTTTTATTTGAAATGGAAATTGAAGAGGATGCCTATAGAATAAATACATTATATATACACAGCCTTATATTTGATTTTTATTTCAGAATTTTTACATTGCTATATAGCTAGGAATAAAGTCAAGACAGGATTGCATTTGCAATCAGCATATGTAAATTCTTACTCCAATTTTGCTGCAACCACTTCATCTCAGTCACTCTCTGGGCCACAGCTCCCTGAACTCTATGATGAAGGAGTTGGACCAGATGGCCTGGAAGCTCTTTCTAGTCCCAAGAGAGGACAAAGTGGGGAAGAGGTCTGAGCTGTGTACATTCCCACCTCGCTGTGTGGCTTGTTGTGTTCCTGTAAGTTATGAAACAGGGACAGGCAAAGTTCTCAGAAGTTTAGGAATTGTTTTATTGCTTTTTAAAAATATCACCATGGACTTTTGTTAAATGAAAACAGCCAGACTTAAAAGCTACATACTTTATTATCCCATTTATAAGCCGTTCTGGGAAATACCAAAACATTGTGATGGAAAATAGATCAGTGATTTCTAGCAGATTAGAGATTGAGAGATATTTAACTATAAATTGAAAGCATAAAGAAACTTTTGGAGGCAAGAGAATTTCTTCTATCTTTACGGGTGATTTCAGTTAGAGTTACTCTGCATTTGTCGAAACTCACAGATGCACACACTGTCTAATAAAGAAAATTAAGTAAATTTTCCTTACCTAATAAATACATTTTTCTGTAAATAAAGGATAAAATTTAAAAAGCCATCACTGATATCATCTATAAGTGCTAATGTGTTCAAGTTATTAACTGCCCACTTTTGATACATAGTACTGTGCCTTCAGTGATAACACAACTATTTTCTCTTTATCACCAGCCAGATGGTTTCATCTGTAGTGCCTTTTTATGCCCCCAACACTGACCTATTTCTAAGACAGAATTTAGAATTCCTGCTGTTCAAGATAATGAGGTGGAAACATCTCGTCTCTCAGGGTGTGAGTCCAGCTTGCCAATGAGCATGGCTGTAGACTGCAGGCAATGACACAATAACCTCAAGTGCCGCAATTTTCCACTTGGGCGCAGATTGAACGCTGCAATTATTTCCACTGGTAAAGGCTGGTTATTAGCACGCAAAGAGACACACAATAATAATTGATAAAAGGAAAGTTCATTTGAATAAGATGGCTATACTCACAAAATAACACAAAACATAAAACTTTCTTTGGAATCTCAATGTTGTTACTTTGAAGTTTCCAGAGCTGTTTTGGCATAGAACCCATCATGCATACTGATTTTCATGGGGGAAATTTAACCTCTTCCTAGGGAAATAGATGTTAATGTGTGTATATATTTCATATTCTATTGCTATATGTTGAGTCTCCTGTCATCCAGTTGTTCTGTGCTGTGTTTGACACACAGTGTTCCTTCATATGCAGTTACATACAGTAATTCTTCCCTATATTACATAACAATGTTTTGACCAACAAATGACCACATATATGGTGATGGTCCCATAAGATTATAGTGAAGTCTAGTGAAGTTGTAGCCGTTCTAACTTTGTAGCACAATGCATTACTCACATGTTTGTGATGATGCTGGTATAAACAATCTTACTACACTACTAGTTTTATAAATTAAACACATACAATTATATATGGTACCTAATACCTGATGAAAATAAATGACTGTCATTGGTTTATGCATTACTATACCCTTTATTGTTATTTTAGAGTATATTTTTTCTGCTTATAAAAAGTTTGCTTAATACATTTCATGTTTACTGCTCTTGCTTGCATCATTTTCTCTTAGGCTTGATTTATTCTCATGTTGTTTTGTAAGTGACATGCTGTGCAGATTTGTAGCTGAGAAATAATAGGCTATACCACATAGTCTTCGTGTGTAGACATATTTGGCTATACCGAATATGTTTGTGTAAGTGCATTCTATGATGTTCACACAATGGCAAAGTTGCTTAAGGACACATTTCTCAGAACATCTCCCCATCAGTAAGCAGCATATGATTGTAATCAGCCTGTTATGTTTGCCAATGTGTGGTTAAATCATACTTAAACTTTTACAGTGATTTATTATGAATACTCTGTTAAAGATCCAGGGACGATAAAACAACAAAAGTAGATTTAAAAATGGGTGAATCTTGAGAAGAGAGATACAAGATGGGAGCAGAGTACATAGAAGCCACATTCACCTCCTCCCAGGAATAAGCTGAAATTATAACTAAAATACAGAATAATCAATCTGAGTCAACCTGAGAATCAAATGAAGAAAACCTGAATAGAAGTCTTATAATCAAGAATTTACAGAAGCCACATCAAGACTGGTAGGAAGGGGAAAGACACAAAAAGCCTTGGTCCTGCTCCCATGGGCAGTAACTGAGGTTCTGGGGGGATGTCTCAGCTACAGGGGGTTCCCCCTGAGAAATATGGGGGTTTGAACCCCAACCTTGGCTCCCCTGCCCAGAGCACCAGAGCCAGGAAGAGGTGCTTATATAACACCTGGCTCTGAAAAGCAGCAGGGTTTCTGTCCAGCAGGCAGATACACCTAAAGACACAGACACTCTCTTAAAGGGCCAACTCACAAAATTTAGTTCACCGCCACTTACCCTGGACTCTGGCAGAGTGAAGGCAGAGTGAAGGCAGAGCGAAGGCAGAGCAGACTAGAGTTGCATGAAGAGAGTCTTGGGTTTGTGGCTTGCAGAAGAGAGCTGAAGGGTCAGCTGCCATGATCCTTGTACTGAGTCATTCTTCCATTTTGCAGATATCATCTTTCTTGGATGGAACACTCTCTTCCCTGTGGCATCAGCCTAGAGGAAAGCAATAGTCCCACACTCTGGAATCACTCTCACCTTAGCTGGTGGAGCTTATACCTGACTAAGGGGTACACTTTCAGAGACTGAGCTTAAGAAGCTGTTTGCAGGCAGAGGTAAGAACTGAGTCTTGGGGTGTTTGAGACTTTTGCTGATAAAAGACAGCTTTGGTGCCTAACTTGGCCCTTCCTGTGTGCACCCAGGCCCAGAAGAGGCAGTCACAAACTGTGAATCACTGATAGCTCCAAATAGGTTGCCTAGGGCCAATTGCAGGCAGTTTCTGAAATTGGCCTGCACTAGATTATCTCTGAAGAGGTCCAGAACAATATACCCAGTGGCCAGCTTCACACATCAACAGGGCAGGAGCCAATAAGCTTCACAAACAGTATATCCAAAGGGAGATCTTGGAAGGCACCAAACATTATTAAGGAGAATTCCATTTCGAGTGTTCAACACCTGCACAGCAGCTCACATGCTGTGGTTGAGATTGAGCCTCACAGTAAGAAGGCTAAGCATCATTCCCTCATGCAAATGAGCTAGTAACAATCAAGATTCAATTACAACAAGAAGGTCCATATAACCCACACAATGACATTTCTGGAACATCCAGCTCAGATGATCAAGGAGACTGTACCACCAGAACATGTACTATATAAGGCCACCCTACAAAGAGATGGAATCATAGTAGGTCTACCTTATATATAGAAACAAGCAAAAAGAGGCAGCCAAAATGGGGAGACAAAAGAAACAGGCCATAAATGACAAAAACAAGATAATTCTCCAGAAAAGAGCAAATAAAAGGGATGCAAAAATCTCATCAGATATAAATTTCAAAGCAATGGTTATAAGAATGCTCAACAGCATTAAAAATCTTAGAAGCCATAAAAAGGCCCTGGCTGCTGTAGCTGAGTGGATTGAGTGCTGGACTGAGAACCAAAGGGTCACTGGTTTGATTTCCAGTCAGGGCACATGCCTGCATTACAGGCCAAGTCCCCAATAGGGGGTGTGCAAGAGGCAACCATACATTGATGTTTCTCTCCCTCTCTTTCTTCCTTCCTTCCCCTTTCTCTAAAAATAAATAAAATCTAAAAAAAAACATAAAAAAGGATGAGTCAGAAATGAATGCAATACCTAAAATAAAGAATAAATACACTGGAAGGAACAAACAGCATATTGGATGAAGCAGAGTATTGACTCAGTGATTTGCAAGTCAAGGTAGAACACAATACCCATTCAGGGCAGCAAAAAGGAAAGAAGAATTAAAAATTATGATAGTTTAAGGAACCTTTGGGACAACATAAAGCATAACAATATCCATACCACAGAGATACCAAAAGGAGAAGAGAGAAAAAGCAAGGGATCAAAAATGTATTTGAAGAAAAAAGACTAAAAATTTCCTTAAACTGAGGAAGGAAAAAGATACACAAGTCTAGGAAGTTTAGAGAGTCCCAAACAAGATGGACCTAGAGAGGCTCACACCAAGACACATCATAATTAAAATGGCAAAGATTAAAGACAAGGAGAGAATCTTAAAAGCCACAGAGAAAGGTAGTTGGTTCCCTATAAGGGAGCTCCCATAAGACTGCCAGATGATTTCTCAACAGAAACATTTCAGGCCAGAAGAGATTGTCATGAAATATTCAAAGTGATGAAAAGCAAGACTTTAGTTTACTTTAGTAAACTAAACCAAGGGTTGTAGTCTTTACAACCAAGACTACTTAACCCTGCAAGGCTATCATTTAAAAATGTAGGAGAAATAAAGTTTCCAAGAAAAGAAAAACTGCAGGGGTTTGTTACCACAAAACTTGTATTACAAAACATGTTAAAGGGCCTACTTTAATATAATAATAATTATAATAGTAATAATAACTATAATAAGAAGCAGAAGAAGATATATAAAAAAATAAAATAACCCTGACCAGTGAGTGCTACAATGTGAAATGTCACTAGTTCAACTTCTAGTCAAGACACACACCTGGGTTGCTGGTTCAGTCTTTAGTTGGGGCACATATGAATGGCAACCAATTGATTTTTCTTTCTTACATTGATGTTTATTTCCCTCTATTTCTCCTTTCCCTTTCCTTCTCTCTAAAAATAAATGTAAAAAAAACAAATAAAAGAATAAAGGGGCGGTAAGTATGTACCTACTTACTATCAATAATCACTTTAAAAGTATATGGCTTAAATACTCCTGTAAAAAAAAAATAAGGTAGCTGAGTGGATAAGAAAACCAAACCTATGCATATGCTGTCTATAAGAGACAAAATATATACACACAGACTAAAAGTAAAGGGATGTGAAAGAATATTTCATGCAAGTGGAAATGTTTAAAAATGGGTAGCAATACTTATATCTGACAAAATAGACTTTGAAGCAAAGACTATAGTAAGAGACAAAGAACCCTACATAATGATAAAGGGGACAATCCAACAGAAGGATATAATGCTTGTGTATATTAATGTACTCAACATAGGAGCACCTAAATCTGTAAAGCAAATAGGGATGAACATAAAGGGAGAGGTTGACAGCAATACAGCCATAGTAGGAGATTTTAACATGCCATTGACATCAATGTATTGATCTTCTATACAGAAAATCAACAAGAAAATGGTGGCCTTAAATGACACACTAGATCAGATGGATTTAATCAATATCTTCAGAGCATTTCACCCCAAAACAGCAGAATGTACATTCTTTATAAGTGCACATGGAACATTTTCTAGGATAGACCACACCTTAGAACACAAAACAAGTCTCAATAAATTTAAGAAGACTGAAATTAAGCATCCTTTTTTACCATAACGGAATGAAACTAGAAGTCAATTTTAAAAAACCTGAGAAATGCACAAAGACATGGAGGCTAAATAACATTTTATTAAACAATGAATGGGTTAACAATTATATCAAGAAAGAAACCAAGGTACCTTGAAGCAAATGAAAATGAGAACACATTAACTCAAAACTGTGGGACATAGCAAAAGCAGTCCTAAGAGGGAAGTTCATAGCACTACAGGCCTACCTCAAGAGGCAAGAAAAATTTCAAATACACAATCTAACCTTACACCTAAAAGAACCAGAAAAACAACAAACAAAGGCCAGAGCAAGTAGATAGAAAAAAATAATAATAAACAGAGCAAAAATAAACAAAAGAGTTAAAAAATATAAAAGATCAATGAAACTCCAGTTGTAAGAAAAGATTGACAAACCTTTAACTAGACTCATAAAAAAAGAGAGAGGACCCAAATAAATGAAATCAGAAATGTAAAAAAAGTAACAGCTGACACCAAAGAAATATAAAGGATTATAATAAATTACTACAGACAACTATATGCCAATAAATTAGACAATCTGGATGAATTGGATAAATTCCTAGAAACATACAATTTTCAAAAATAGAGCCAGGAAGAATCAGATAATCTGAATAGACAGATTATGAATAGTGAAATTGAGGCATAAATCCAGAATCTCCAAATGAACAAAAGTTCTGGACTGTATAGCTTCATAGGCAAATCTTACCAAACATTCAAAGAACTCATACCTATCTTAAACTATTGTAAAAAACTCAACAGTGAAGAAGACACCCAAGCTCATTTTGTGAGGCTAGCGTTATCCTAATTCCAAAATCAGATAAAGACACTTCAAAGAATATTATAGGCCAATATCCCTGATGAACATAGATGCTAAAATCCTCTACCAAATATTAGCAAGTCTGATCAAGCAATACATTAAAAAGATAATACATCATGATCAAGAAGGACTTATTCAGGGATGCAAGGTTGATACAATATCCAAAAAAAATCAATGCATTTGATAGACCATGTAAACAAAATGAAGGGTAAAAACCACATGATCATATCAATAGATGCAGAAAAAGCACTTGATAAAATCCAGCACCCATTTATAATAAAAACTCTCAGCAAAGTGTGAATAAAGGGAACATAACACAGTAAAGGACACATATGACAAAACCCACAGCCAACATCATACTCAATGGGCAAAAACTACAAGCATTTCCCTTAAGATCAGGAACAAGACAGGGATGTCAGCTTTTTCCACTCTTATTTAACATAGTACTAGAAGTCCTAGCTATAGCAATCTGACAAGAGAACCAAATAAAAGACATTCAAATTGGAAAGAAACAAGTAAAACTGTCATTTACAGATGACATGATTGATTCCACAAAAAGAAAACTACTAGAGCTGATAAATGAATTCAGTAAAGTAACGGGATACAAAATAAATAGGCACAAATCAGTGCTATTTTTATACATCTATAATAAGCTATTAAAAAGAGAAACTAAGTAAACAGCCTCATTCACAACTGCTTCAAAAAATACCTAGCAATAAATTTAACCAAAAATGTAAAAGCCTGTACTTGGAAAATTATAAGACATTGAAGAACATAAAATTAGCCAAAGCATATACTGTGTTCATGGATAAAATTAACATCATTGAATGTCTTTGTTACCCAAAGCAATCTATAGATTCAAAGCAATTCCTATAAAGATACCAATGGCATACTTCACAGAACTAAAACAAATATTCCAAAAATTTATAAGAGATCACAAAATATCCCAAATAGCAAATGAGTTCTTGAGAAAGAAGAACAAAGTTGAAGGAATCATACTACCTGATGTCAAACTATAGTACAAAACCATAGTAATCAAAATGGCATGGTACTGGCATAAAAAGAGACATACAGATCAATGAGACAGAATAGAAAATTTAGAAATAAACCCACGCCTTTATATTCATTAATATTTGCAAAGAATTCAATAAATGATGTTGAGAATATTGGACAGATACATGCAAAAAGTGAATCTAGACCACCTTCTTATACCATTAACAAGAATAAACTCAAAATGAATTAAAGATAAATGTTAGACTTGAAACCATAAATATTTTAGAAGAAAACATAGGCAGTAAAATCTTGGACATTTCTCACAGAAATATTTCTTCAGATGTATTTCCTTGGGCAAGGAAAACAAAAGAAAAAATATGCAAATTGGACCACATCAAACTAAATGTTTTTTTGCACAGCACAGAAAAGTATAAATAAAATTAAAAGACAACCCACTGAAAGGGAGAACATATTCTCCAGTGATACAACTGATAAGGGGTTAATAACCAAAATCTATAAAGAACTTATAAAATTCAAAACCCCAAAAAACAAATAATCCAATTAAAACATGCACAAAAGACATGAGTAGACACTTCTCCAAAGAGGACATAGAGATGGTCAATAGACATATGAAAAGGTACTCAACATTACTAATCATCAGAGAAATGTAAACTAAAACTACAATGAGATATCACCTCACACCTATCAGAATGACTGTCATCAAATCAACAAACAATAAATATTGGTGGGGATATGGAGAAAAGGGAATACTCATGCACTGTTAGTGGAAAACAGATTGGTGCAGTCACTTTGAAATATGGAGTTACCTCATAAAGTTAAAAATGGCCCTGGCTGGTATGGCTCAGTGGATTGAGCACCAGCTTGCAAACCAAAGTGTCTCCAGTTAGATTCCCAGTCAGGGCACATGCCTGGGTTGCAGGTGAGGTCCCCCAGTTGGGGGCATATGAGAACCACACGTTGATGTTTTCCCCCTCTTTCTCCCTACCTTCCCCTCTCTCTAAAAATAAATAAATAAAATCTTTTTAAAAAATTAAAAATGGAACTGCCTTCTGACCCAGCAATTCCCCTTCTGTGAATTTATCCAAAGGAACCTGAAACACTAACTTGAAAGCATGTAAACACCCTTCTATTTTTTGCAGCATTATTTACAATAGCCAATATTTGGAAGCAGCCCAAGTGTCCATCAGTAGATGAGTGGATAAAAAGCAGTGGAACCTTTACACAATGGAATGCTATTTAGCCATAAAAAATAAATTTTACCCTGCATGAAAGTATAGTGAAATAAGCCAGTCAGAGAAGGACTAGTACCATGTGATTTCACTCATATGTGAAAACTAATAAACAAAATGAACTAACAAGTAAAACAGAGACGGACTCATAGAGAGGGGATGACAGCTATCCGGTGGTGAAGGGGCATAGGGGATGAAGGGACTGAGTTAAAAGAGAGATAGAGAGAGAGAAAGGACTCATGGACATGGACAATAGTGTTGGATTGTCAGGGGTAAGATGGTAGGTGAGGTGGAAGAGGGTATGGGGGAGGAAACATGGATGTACAAAGACTTGACTTGGGGTGGTTAACAAATGTAGTGTACTGATGATGTGTTGTAGAACTGCGCACCTGAAACCTATATAATTTTGTTAACCAGTGTCATCTCGATAAATCCAAAAAAAGAAACAGAACAAGAAGTCCCAACTCACCTACTGACTGATTAAAATTTGGGGGATGAATCTCTAAATTTCTGTGAATGTCATTTTTCTTATCATTAAAAACTGAGGAATATTATAATTTCTGAAAAATGGCTTTGAATGTATACTAAAATAAACTAACACCATATAAGTGTCAGCTGTTGTTTTTATCATAATTTTAATGGGTATCAACATGGGAATCCAAGTGGTAAAGGAAGAAGAGTTAGATGGAGAAATAAAGTAAATTTTCTCCCATCCCTTAGACACGACTTTTAGAGTTCAAACAGTTAAGCACACTTGCAATGCTCTACTTTCCCTCTCCCTTCCCATACTGGCTTCCTGCACTCTGATTTAGGCCCAAAGACTGCATACTTGAGCTATTGCAGTAGCCTCAGCCTTTGTAGCTGATGTCCCCATGACACCCAACTCATCTTTTTGAAAGCTTGATATTCATCATTTTTCTGACTTCCTAGTTGGAAGCTTACTTGGATATCACTTCATCTGCCCAGGATAATGTTCAAGCATTATCCTAAGTCATTTTGCAGAATCAAGCACCCTAAGTCTCATAAAAATTGTCTTTATTCCCTCTCATATGATAGATTTGCCAAGAGTCAGAATCATCTCTACCTATTCATCTTTCTTGAATCTGTTTAGCCCGGAATATATACAAAATCAATAAACACTCCAGCAGTGCTTCAGTCCAGTGTTGAGATTTTGGATCGAATTTCCATAACCTGTCTTCCCATGAGCCCTTCTGGGAAGCATCTGCTATGAAGAAAATCACAATAGTGATTTAATATATCTTAAGCATATTTCTATTCAAGTAATTTCTCATAATATTCACCAAATTCAAGATGAGACATCAATTTTGTAATCTTAACTGGGACAACTGGGTATTTTCTTTTCAAAAAGAAATTGAGAGCACTTTCAATGCAGGAATTATGTTTTCCTTCCAAACAATGTACTCTTTTTCTAGAAAATGTGCATGTTTAGTAGACAAAAACAAATTAATTGCATTATTTGGTTTTAATCAAGAAATTTAGCCCTTTTTACAATTGCCCATTTTTAGAAATTTGTTTTCTAAAAATGATTGTATGGGGGCATTTCTCTTCCTCTGCAGGTTTATTTTTCAAAGCAATTTTCTGGACAAAATGAAGTTGAGTATCCCCTTTCCCCCTTTTTGACAGTCACATTAATCGAAAATGGCAGTGCTTACTAACCCTCTGGCCTCTCTCAGTGCTGTCCTTTCTGAATCAATTCTTGTGATTTATGAGTAGAATACTATCCTGACTTTCCCCTGTTTACTGATTAGTCTTTCAGCACTAGTGAAAGCCTTGAATGGGAGATAACACTGCCTCAGATAGCTACCAAAACTAAGATTGTTCAGAATTAATATCACACTGTATAACCTCAACTTTTCTTCTTTCCCACCAAATGCAGGCGATCATAAAGAAAAAAGTAAAATTAGCTCCTTTTAGAGATTTAGATGCTACCTTGACAGTAGCTTTATCTACAAACTAGAGAAAATAATTTCCCTTTTAAAGACATTTCAACACTTTGAAATAAGTCATTTTCTAATTACATATGAGTAGGCTTATCAAAGTACAGCTGGCCTTATGATGAATTTGGCTTTTTGCTTGTTTTTAAATGATCTTCGTCCAAGTGATAGCATTCCTTTATAGTGTAGCATGGAAAAGAGATTAGTGTTTTGTTTCTTGCTTTGCTAACACTGGAATAAAAGTGCTTTCATGGGTAGAAGACTAGATATGATGGATCAGCTCAGGTCCTCCATGAGACACTAAAGCAGAATTAATTAGACATACATGACATTCATTAGGGGAATATCTATTAAGGGAGGAGAGTAAAGGAGTGCATAGGGAGAGTTGTGTGGGTCTGACACCCACAAAAGGAGATAGAGAAGACAGTAAAGTGGATTGGAGAAACATCAGATGCAAGGCTTCCCTGAGAAGGCATCAGCCAGGTTGACAAGCAGTTCCTGGGCAAAGAATGTTGGTAAAAGGAGCCCCATGTCAGAAGGCAAGGACCTACCTATAGTAATCACTTTATTCAGATATTTGCTGACAGTGGCCAAGGGTGCACACCTTTGACCTGTGCAACACCATAGTGGATCTGAAGGTGGGACAGCCAGCAGTGTAATTTCAGCAAGTATCTTTGGAGAGAGATCTAAATGGTGTATCTCCATGGCCATCACACAGGCCCACCTTGAATTAATCTAAGATGTTTGAGTAATACTCCTCCTTCATTAGTTGAACATGTCCTCAATTAAAAGGCTCTAAGCAAACAACTTGAGGGAAACTACATCATAACTGGCTTAGAGCCAAACATTCTGTTCAGAATTTAAGTTATGTTTCAATAGAAACTAAATCCCAAGCTGAGCAGACAAATCCATGGGTTTGAAGCACACTGATTTTTTGAACATTAACTAAAATCCATTATATTATTGAACATACTCTTTACATTTGAGTGGGCAAGGTCTGTCCAGAAAGTATCCAGGCATGTAATATAAAAAATAGAGACATTTATTGAAGAAGATAAACAATACAAGAAACATTGTACACAGGACATGATGCCTCAGTCCCCTTCAAAGTAGGCACTTTGGGACCTCAGACAGTTTTCCCGATTGCCATCAGCTGCCCCGTCATATTTTCCTGAATCTCATCAATGGTCTGAAATCTTTTTCCTTTTAAGGGTTATTTTAGTTTTTGGAAAAGCCAGAAGTCACAGGGTGCCAAATCTGGGTTGTAGGGGATCTGAGTCCCCGGCTGATTTGTTGTTTTAGCAACTACAGCTGCTACTAACTAGTACAGTGAAGTCACCATTGTTCACACATGTGCGTTCCAGTCTACTCTCCTTTGCTGCCACGTTACATCAATGTCACACAAACCATTCTTGTTATATTAACAATGGCTGGACTTTTTTCAGACAGACCTTGTATATGCATTTGTGCTTAATAATAATATATAATATCTGTTTTCTTATATAATTTTATCACATTGAGAGTTCAGTTCTGGGTGGGCACTTAGGCAAATAACCATCATAATTTGACCTATTCAGCCAGGAAGACAGATCAGGAGTAAAAAAGGCGAGGAAACTGAGATGAAGCAAGGCTGACTTATTGGTGTGAGGAAGTGGGTCATGGGGGGAAGGAAAGTCCAGGTCGAACAATAAGGTCATTGAGGAAATTGAGGAGAGACACATTTGCTACTGTTAGGTGCAGAGTGTTGTTGAGTCACACCAAGGATCTAATTGCAGGAATTGAGCCACTGAGTAAGAGAAGAAACAACAGCAAAGCCAGCTAAAGGAGATTTAGAGGTTTAAGAAGCATGCTGTTACTGCTGTCCAGACATGAGATGCATCTCAGAGTTTGCATAGGTGAGGACTGGTGGTCGTTTACTGAATGGCAGAGGAACAGAGAGGGTGGGAAGAGGCGAGCCAATGAATCATTACATAAGTGAACAGTACAATCTACTAGGTTAGAGCAAAAAAATGTGTAAGTGTATTCTAGAATGTCGTATTGATTCTTCACTTCAGCATTTAGTTTTTTTAAAGCATTATAAATGATTTGACAAGTCAAAGTCTACTCATCATAAACACCTCGTTTTGTTTTCACTAATGTCGAACAATCTGTTCCAACTGTCATAGACATGAATAATATATAATACAGATGAGTTATGTATCTAGGAAGAAGGCCAGTTACACAAGTAGAAGGAGCTGTGTGGGAGTTTCCTCGTGGTCTGTTTTCCCAGGCATCCACAAGGTAGCACAGAAATGGCTTCACCTAACAGAGGTGCCAGAAGAGGTTAAATGTGTGGAATAATTGGGGAAATTTACAGAGCTGAAGGGATATTGCAGAAGAAATATTTGCCAAGACTGGAGGCTGAACGCAGGAATTAAACTAACAAGTTTCCTGTTAAATCACGGACGATTCACTTATAATTTCAAGTCTCTCTTTTACTCCACTCTGGCCTAAGATTCTGATGTGATGGGAGTCAAGTTACATTCTTTAAAACCAAGTAGTTAAAGTTAACAAAAGTATTAAACAAAAACACACTAGGTAAGTTTACCTCCTAGAGTGGCAAAACTGAAGGGATTCTATTTATTTGCTAAGTGTTCAGTATGAACAGAAGAAAGAGAACATCTCAGTAGCGAAGGCTTAAAGTAAGTTCATTAAGGGGCTGACCAGGATAATGTAATTCTGCCCAGTTGCTAATTTTTCAAAAAGAACATAAGAAAGATATATGTATAATATTAATACTTTAATAAAGTTAAAACACAAATATAATGAATCTTGATCTATTTAATTTAAACCAAACATATTATGGCAAGACCAATACAAAAAAGCAAAGGAAGCAAGTTACTTAATTGAAGACAAATCTCTGCCAGCTATTTATCAGCCTTTATCATTATCCTAGAGATGAAGCAAAAGGACACCATTGGTCTCACTAAGAAGGGGATTGCCAAACCTGCTGGTTTAATATTGCAGCAAATTACAATGATACAAAATGAGTTTTTAAATTAAGTTAATGTGGCTTAAAATTTTTTGTTTTGTATTAAAGTAGAAAGAAAGGAAAATATTGGTGGAAAGAAATTTATAGTGCTGCAGAAAAAGAATGTGAAGAACTGCAGTAAAAGATGAGAAGGCTACTTAAAAGAAATATGAGTGATTCCATTATGACCTTAGGTGAAAATAAGGCCCCTCCCCTCAGTTGATTGTGTTCTGTGTCCCATTGGTATTGTGGCTTATATAACATAATTAACTTTTATTTAATATAGTAGGTTCCTTGGCATAGTATCAGATAAAAAAAGCTTAAATGTGAATTGAACTGGGTAACAATAAATAGCTGTAAGACGTGTCACTTTTCTAAAACAGACATTATAATGCATCTTTAAAAAGCAGCTTAGAACTCTGAGTGGGTGATGAAGAATTTAGCCGTAGTTGCTTTAGACTTTAGCTCAGTGAGGGTGCAGGAGGAGATTTGGGTTCCAGGGCATGTCTCTCTTGCAGGGTGAGGATGTCACTTTTCCTTTTAACCTCATTTGAAAATGTCCACTTTTTACCAATCTTCCTGTTATTACTTCAATATTTCTGCCCAAGAGAGGAAATAATAGAAAAAAGGATTTGAAAATAAGTATTTTAGGTGCATAGATCTCCACTACCTAGTAGACATTCTGCTAGTATCAGAAGAAATTTGAATATCTCAGATTTTTTAAAAAATGTAATTTAATTAACAGCAAAAGAAGAAGAAGCTTACAGCCCTACTGGGTGACTCAGCTGGCTGGAACATCACCCCATACACCGAAGGGTTGCAGGTTCAATTTCCTGTCAAAACACATACCTGGGTTGCAGTTTCTATCCCCAGTTGGGGTTCCTAGAGAACCCCACTGTTTCTGGCATTGATGTTTGATGTCTCTCTCTCTCTCCCCCCACTGCCCCACCTCCCCTTCCTCTTGCTCTAAAATCAATAAACATATCCTCAGGGGAGGACTCTAAATGCTTCTAGTTTTGTGCAACCTCACAACGATACCAACAGTTAGAGAAGGAAGTATGGGCAGAGAAGAAAGCAGCTGTTCACTACTCTGATGTGGGTAAGGTTCTTGACCTCACCCATGGCCTGTTTACACATTAAGAGGAGAAACTGCTTTCTCAGTGCCGTGAAGTTAAAATGCACAGTTTGTGTGGGTCCCCAGCTCAAAGCTAACACTGGGTTTCTCCTCCTCCTTGGGTTGTCGGCGCCCTATGGGACAAAACATGGAAAGCCAGAGCTATCTACTGACACAGTGTGCTTTCAGAGATGCAGGCAAAATGTTTCCCAATTTTACTATTGCCTGGAATTCCATTACATTAATCTTTTTAAAACAGTCCTCACACTTTAACACACATAAGAAGTACATGAGGACCTGTTGAAATGTAGATTTGTAGGCTCTGTGCATACATGTGCACTTTCTTTCAGAGCTTCTTTATTAAAGAGCCCCTAAGGTTGGTCGGAGAAGCCCTAGAAATTGAGGATAGTCATACACACTTCTTCTGGATCTGAACTTCTGCTCATATTTCCAGCTTGCCTTGAATCCTAAAGCCAAGCTTCGAAGTGGACATTAGGAGAAATGTAGTATTTTTCAGACTGTAAGATGCACTTTCTCCCCCAAATTTGGGAGGAAAATGCGGGTGCATCTCATAGTCCAAATGTAGCTTACCTGACTCACTGTGTGTTGGGGCAGTAGTGGAGAGGGGTCACAGGTTATTAAATATTTTACTACATTTTTTGCTTCAAAAATTTTTTTCCTATTTTCCTTCTCTAAAACCTAGGTGTGTCTTATGGTCCAGTGTATCTTATAGTCCTAAAAATATGGTACTCAAATTATGTGCGAAGATAATAACAGCATTGTTTGGATTTCCAGTTTCCAGGCTCAAATAAACTATGTCAAGGGTATTGCAAGAGATGGCAGGTGTGACACCAGAGTTACCCCTGGTAATTATTTGAAAATCATGAAACCTGGGAAAGATGCCAAGACTGGAGGAAAGCAAATGTCTACATTTTTTAAAGGAAAAGTAAAGCATAGAAATAGAAAGTACAGGTTGATGAATTTAACATACAACCTTTAAGATGATAACTAAACTATTGAGTGAGTAGTTAAAGAGAACGTGGAATCTACATGAGTTCATTAAGAAGATCAACCAAAATAGTCTTTTTCCCCCTAAGGAAAAGCGAGAGGGGAATAACTTGACTTCTATTTCTGGCAATATGGCAAACTAGATGAACAGAAAACGTCTTCTAAGATAAAATACCTAAAACACTTCATTTAATTTAAAAACAAGAAAGTATCTTTTCCAAGCTTCGTTGGGCTGTGGATCAAGAAAGACAAACAAACGATGTGAACCTGAGGGCGGATTGCACGCAGCTTTGCAAGGTAGCAGCTGTGCTCGTTCAAGGGCACCGCCTGCGTCTGGTGGCCGAGACCTGGCCTGTGAAAGAAGCGAATGGGAGTCCGCGCCCAGACAAGCCAGAGACCTGAGCGTGGAGAGAGGTCCGACCTGATGGGCCCCACCCTGCCTTGGGACTGTGGGAGAGGCGGAGAAGTCTTGCTGAATTTTTAGTTCAGGCCAACGCGTGCACAACCTGTGGCTAGAATCCCAACTACCCATGTAGCCCGAAAGTCTCCAAACTGAAAATGTTTAAAGTGGCCCCAGTTTGGTGCTGGTAGAACACAAGATGTCTCAGTGGGGACAACAACTCTAAACACGAAGCACAGGAATTCTCAATGATGATAATCCAAAAACACTAAGAAAATGTGATGTTGAAAAAGATATTTACAAAAGCATCAGAAGATTTGGGGTCTTGTAATACATCCAGCAAAAGATATTCGAGTTCTTTATAGAAAAAATGTATATAACTTCCTTGAAAGACATTTGAAAACATTTTATATTCATTAATAGGAAGACTCAATATTGTAAGGATGTTAGTTCTTCCCAAACTGATGAATCGACACGTGATCCCAGTAGGTCTGTGCATGGAACTTGATAAACTGATTCTATTTATACAGAAAAGCAGGGACACTGAGGAGCCAAAATATTCATTAGTAAGAAGTATAAGGTGGTAGCTGGGATGGAGAGAGGACTTGGCCTTCTAGAAATCAGTAACTGGTAATCAAGACAGTGTGATACTGGTGCAAAGCTATGGAAACAGGTCGACAGATGAGAATAGAATGGCCAGACATAGGTGTTCGCATCTGTTGATATCTACAGAGCTGCTGCCAGAGTTC
>PVKM010018301.1:0-25202 GCA_004027735.1 Carollia perspicillata
GTTACACTCTGCTCACTGCCCGCCTCCACCATCCCATTTCCTTCTCCAGCCCATTACAGCCAACTTACACATCTAGTGATTTTCGCAGCTGTCCTTTTTTGTGTCACCACTGGTTCCAATTGCCAATACTTTATCTGGGTGGTAAAAGAGAGGGTGACGTGTGGCTTCAGAGATTCAAGAGTGGCAGGTTGGGAACCCCAATGCTTTGCTAGATTTTTAGCTGTGAAACTGGGCAGGAGGATATTTATGGTTTATGTGACATCCTCCCGCTCACCCTAAAAATGGTGATGGATAAAGGAAACATGCTTAGCACTTCAGTTAGCTCTTTAATTACACAGAAAGAAGAGCCCTCAAAAGTCAGTCAATCAGTTGGGGAAGAAAGAAACAAGTCTGGCTTCTAATCAATGGCTGTTCCAGCCTCTTTCATCCAAGACTGGATCTGTCATTTTCAATTGTGCAGAGTTAATGAATCCATTTGAATTAGGCCTTCAGAGGGCTCTCTTGGATGAAGGGGACTTGCTGAACTCTAGGGACTGCTGTCACCTTGGTACATTGCTCTGCATGTTTTTCAAGGAGTCTATAACTATGATAGTTGCTGTGTACTGAGTATCTACTACACGGCAGTGCATTAGGGACTCCTCATCTCTCAGCCCTTCTAATCTTCATGTCAACTCAAGAGAGAGGTTCTCCTGGCCTCCTGGTCCTGCCACTAACCAGCTGGAAAGCTTTCAGCCCCTCTGTGTGATTTCTCATCTGTAACATGGGCATAATAATAGTACCAACCTCATAGAGCTGTTATAATGATTCAATGAGTAATTTTTGTAAAGTGCATAGAACAGTGCCTATAAATGTTTGCTACTTTTATTATCATTCCCATGTACAAGCAAGGAGACTGAGGTTTATGAGGGTGAAGGAGCCTGGCTGAGGCTCAGAAGTTGGTAGCTACAGAGCTGGGACTTAGCCCTGCTCTCTTGGGCTCTAAAGCTAAGTTCTTACCACTAGATCATTAAAGGCAGAAAGGGAAAGGTGAACAAACCATATGATAACACCATGCCAAGGAAGTGGGGACAACAGGACTGGCTGTCACACAAAAGCCAAGAAAATTCCCAGCTGCACCCAACTGGGAGAGCTCTAGCCCAGAGAAGAGAGCCCCCACCCCAGGGTCAGAGCAACCAAAACAGCTGCCACAGGAGCTCCATGTCCCCTGAATAAGGCCCAAACTCTAGTTTGACATGAAGGCTCCCCTGAACCTTTCAGCCTTCCTGGCCTTCTCCTAGGTTACCCCCCGCCCCTAACACACATACTAGATCTGCATCTGTACTCAATACCCACTAGTCTTTTCAGCTCAATGTCCATTTGTACACACTGTCCATTCCATCTGAAATGCCTTCGGTTTCCCCATCCCCACCTCTCACCCAACCTCTTAAACTCAGCTCAGGTGTGTCACCCCCTCCCCAGCTGGGCTGGGCACCTTTTTGGGATTTCCACAGTGCTCCTTTTATCTGTCCAGACTGTCATTGCAAATTGTAATTACAGTTCCAGACTGTAACTGTCTGTCTCCCCTACAGGCCCTGGAACTCCTCCAATGCCCAGCCCAGAGGGTGAGCGTATGAATGATATCTTAAAGGATGGATAGCCTAACTGAGTATGCCTTCTGTGTGAAAGAGAGATTTCGCTAATTCTGTGGCTCCACACAGAGCATAAAACCCACTGGTAGCTAGAGTCTCCCAGGAAATACACTGACACATAGTAGATACATTCAGCCATATTTAAAAAGAGGATGGGCTACCACAGAGGTCAATGAGCTCCCAGAGAATGGGGGTATCCCATTATCCAAGCATAAGGGAGACTTGTCAGAGAATTCATAGTTAATTTCTGAAATACTGGGCTGATGGCTGATGTTCTGATGCTTTGAGTCTATATTCAATTGATCCTAAATCTTCAGAGACAACCTTAAGGATAAAGATGGTGATGATGATGATAATCATGATAATGATGGTGATGATGCTGATGGTAATGACAATAGCCATCACTTAGGAGGCACCGTGGCCTGTAATGGGCCCTTTACATACAGAGCGATCACCATCCCTCCTTACATTTATGATGCACAACTGCAGATGTGTACAAAAATTTAATAATCAGTTCCTATGGCGGGATAATTTTTATACACAATCTTAAACATTTTTTTCAAGTGCCATCCTCAGCCATACATTTGTGGCATTTTCATGCTTGTTCTTCCATTTTATTCTTTTCTTTCACAGTTGAGTGACAGGCAGTCAACTAAGGCCAAAGATCTTCCAGCTCAAGTTAAAGATCTACTGTGCTGTGTGGCTTTCATAATTTTATCTATTTTCTCTTTCTTTGGTTCAGTTGTGTTTGGTTTATGAGACTGTACTCCTTTAGAAGTAAGATCAGCACTTCTTCCTGCTTGGTTTTATACGGTAATCACAATATTGCAATAAAACATTAAAGTCCTTGGCACAAACACTGCTGCACAGACCAAGGGGTAGGCCCTCCTGGAGAGGAACCATTTGCCTGGAGGCATCACCATGCCGATGTTTAAGATGACCTTGCATCAGCTGGTGTGCAGAATCCCAGAGTCACATAGAAGAAGCAGTGCACAGGCTTGAGTGTAAATGCCCCAAAGTAGTTTGTCCCAGAGATAAGTATGTGAAAAGCAGAACTATCAGCATTGTTTTTATATTCATTTTTCTGATAGGATACCATAGCTCAGCAGTCAAGTAACTCACCCCAAGTCACACAGGCAATAGGAAGCAAAGCTGAGTTGAGTCAAGGTGGAATCCAACACCTGCATTTACTACCATGACATGACGTTTATTGGACACTTACAGTTGGAAGCACTGTTTGTCTTTGACTCACTTAATTCTCACAACAACCCTGGGAGGAGTGCTCCCATTTCACAGATGAGGAAACTAAGATGCAGAAAGATTGAGTGCCGTGTCTGCGATTCCCCAGCTACAAGGAGCCAGACTTTGAACCTGGAAGGCCTGGCCCCCAAGCCTCTTTCTCTCTTAAATGCCTCTCAAGATGCATCAGCCCACCAAATCTCAGAACAGACCTTGAGCATAAAGAACTCTTCTTCTCAGAATAAGGACTGAGGATGTAGCCAAGGGGGACCAAGGGCCCTGGGGTGGGTCCATTGTGGGAGCTGATGTTTTCCTGCAGGGAAAGTCTTGTGTTTAAAAAGCCAACCTTGCAGCACAAAGACATTCAAGTCAGGGCCTGAGCTGCTTTTCAGGAGCGTTTCTCTGAGAAACCTCTTCTGAAAGTGCTTTTTATGCACGTCCCATTCTCATGAGGGCTGTCAGGTCTCGAAGAGCTGAATCAGGAATTTAATGCAGCAGAAGAAGTGCTGTGTGGATCTTTATAGGTTTAACTCAAATAGTATTTGTGCTTTGGTTGCTAAAGCACTAAATGCAGACCACTGGCCCCTCAGCATAGAAAAAAGAATAAGGGTTTGGAAGTTGGGAGATCCTGGATCAAGTTAGGGCTTTGCTAACAATGCCCTGTGTGACCTGGGGCAAGTTACTTAACCTCTCTGAACCTCAGGCTTCTTTGTACATTAAGGGTGATGAATTAGCATTTCTCTAAGGTTTCGACTGCCTTCAACATCCAGGATCCTGTGACACATACTGAAAGAAATACATATCATAAACCAGTTTGAGCTCTCTCTGCACAGTGAGGTTCACACCTACATGACTGGGACCCAATGGGCAGGAATCCTGAGGAAAAAAACAGCACCTGCAGGAAAGTCTAGTAAAGTCTGTAACTCTAATAGTGACTGTGCAGCCATTTAAATGGGCCTCAATATCTGATCATTTCCATGGAACAATCCACACCAGGGTCTTGTCCTATTATTATTAATAGACATTCCCACAATAGGAGACATTTCAGTTCCAGTAAGATACCATCAGAGTTTGAATGTGAATAAGACATTGGCAGACACAGAAGCATCCGCTTCCATTCCCATAAAAGAAGACCCTTGCTTGGTGGTGGTAAATGTGTCACAGGGTAGAGCAGAAGAAATTTGTGTTCAAGCAACATCCGTAGATTTACTGCAAAAGGAAAATGCTACTGAATGTGAAAGTGCTGAAGACAGGAAATTGAATCACAAACACAAATCATCTCTGAGTTTTCAGAAAAGTTTGAAAGTTGTCTGCATAAAATTTATCAGAAGATGGGTAAGATGAGGAAGAAATGGAAAAATATGTGTGTTCACGTATCGGTCCAGAGTATTTATTTCAAAAGAGCCCAAAACCTAACAGTGAATATTTTGAACACTTATTATTATATTTTATTCATCCAACAAACATTTTTATATTGGGAAGGGACAAACAAGACCCAGTTTCCATACCAAAGAAGCTCAGAAATGGTGGGGGAGGGGCATGACTTATATGCTAGAATAATAACATTTACCACACTGTTATGTTATAAATGTTATAAAGGCTCTGGGCTTCAAAAGAAGGAAGCAGTTAATTGCCACATGGTGATACCCTACAAGTTTTACAGGAAGTAGAGGCACCTGAAATGGGTCTTGAGGGTTTGTACAAGGTGTCAGGACAAAGAGAGAGAGAAAGGGCAACCCAGCAAAGGGAATCGTAGATGCAAAAACAGGAAGTCACGTTTAGAAATCAATGAGTAGGGATGTGTGGTGAATAGTGGAAAGCAGGGACCAAAGCAGTTTCTCACAGCCAACACTACTGATATTTGGGGCTCTATAATTCTCTGTTTGGGGTGCAGCCTGTGTATTGTAAGATTTTCAGCAGCATCCCAGCCTCCATTCATTGGATACCAACAGTGTACACACACACACACACACACACACACAATCCAGTTGTGGCCACTGAAAATGTCTCCAGACATTGCCAAATGTCCCCTGGGAGACAAAATTACCCTCCACTGAGAACCACTGAACTAGAAATATTGACAGACCAGACTGGGGAAGGACTTGAAGGTCCCACTATAAGTTTAGACATCACAGTGTCATGAACATTGTTTATTAAGCAAAGTAGAAAGACTGTTTTTGTTTTTTAGGGAGATCTGCCCACAGCTGAGTGGATGGATGGGGTGTGAGGAAGCTGAGGACAGGAAAATGAGTCCTCTGGCAGGTTCAGACCAGTTGTGATGAACCAAGTCATTGCAGTGGAAATGAAAGAGGGACTCTGACTGGCGGAATTCGATAACAGAACCCACAGAATTGTGGGAAAGAGGATGAGGCCTTAAGGGAGTCACCTGGATTATATACCCAAGGAGAGCGGTCCTATAAGCATATGCAAACTAGCAAACTGAAGTTTGTGGTTATGTTATCTAAAAATAGAATGCTAGGCCTGGCTGGTGTGGCTCAGGTGGAGCATTGTTCCTTAAACCAAAAGGTCGCTAGTTCAATCCCTGGTTAGGGCACATGCCTGGGTTGCAACTTCGGTCCCCGGTTGGGGCACACGTGGAAGGCAACAGATCGATGTTTCTGTCACAGTGTGATGTCTCTCTCTCTTTCTCTCCCTCTTTCCTTCCCTCCGTCCTTCCCTTCTCTTTAAAATTAATAAGCATGTCCTCAGGTGAGGGTAAAAATAAATAAATAAGTAAAAATACGTTTAACCCGCTATATAAGCAGTCATACAGTCATTCCACAAACATTTACTAAGTGCCTACCATGTGCCAGGTCCTGAAATTTAAAATGAAAAACAATCACACTCATGCCAGGCACAGTACCAACAAGCATTTGATGTGAGTTATCTCAATAAACCAGGAGAAAGGTATAAAATTTTCCCCACTTAAAAAGGATAAGTCTGCTTTTTATAAAAGTTAAGTGGCTTATTAGTAAATACCACAGCCAGGATTCAAACCAGGGTTTGTTTTTCCTCAAGGCCCATAAATTTAATAGTACTCTATAAAATTTTCTTCCAAAGGTCCTAGAAAGCAAAGAACACTCCTTAAACCTGGTTAACAAGGCCAGCATCAGCAAAGGGAGAAGGAGAGAGAGAGAGAAAGAGAGAAGAGGGCATGGGAGGAAAGAAGAGCCAGGCAGGGCAGCATTGCAGAGAGGAGCATTAAAATGTCTTAGCTTTTATGTCACGCATTTAAAAGGCACAAATTCATACACATTGTAATAGCATTCGATCCTCTCCACAATACTGTGCACTCAGAGCTTTGGCCTTAATAACTATTAATTATACCAGCTCCACATTAATGCCTATTTTGTTTTTGTTTCTACTGCTTCTTAGACTACACTTCTATTCTGTTGTTAATACCTCTTACAGAAGAGACCTGCCTCTTCAACCAGCCCGAAGGCTGCCTGGGGGGCCCTCACGGGTCACCTCATGAAGAGCTCTGTGTCCGACTCTGGAAGTAGCCCTGAGGCCCTGTGGCAAGATGCCACCTGGAAGCCTGCTAGGAAGGGAGCACTGTGTCTTCTAAAACAAGACAAGACGGAACGAAAGCTGAAAACCTGTCAGCGGGGCACCCTGTGCTGCTGCTACAGGGTCCTTCAGTGTCTCATCCCCCTTCACGTTCCCAACCCCTCCTGACCCCACCGCGGAAAGTCTTGTGTTTTCCTGTTGTGCCTATCCCCTGAAGGAGGAACTTCAGGCTTTGCATACTTGCTGTGTTTAGCCCTCTCTAGCTCCTCTTCCTGCCCCCAGCCTCTTCCCCTAACCTCCTCCCCCCATCTGTCAGGTCTAAGGTTACACATCGCCTCCTCCCGGCAATCTTCCCCACTGCTCAGTCCTGACTGGGACTCTGCTCTGTGCTCCCAGACAGCACTGTGTTGACACTCATGGCAGCACTTACCACACTATTTTATCACTGTTGAGTTACTTGTGTGTCTCTGCCACTAGGAGAGGGGTCAGCGAATGGCAGCTGGGGCCAACTCAATTTTGGTAAATAAAACTGTATGGGACATGGCCACACCCATTCTTTTATATATTTCTAAAGCTGCTTTGGCACTAGAATGGCAACACTGAATAGCAGCCACAGAGACCACATCGTCTGCAAAAGCTACAATATTTATTATGTGGCCTTTTGCAGGAAAAGTTTGCTGACCATTGCACTGGACTGTGGGCTCTCTAAGGGCAAGAACCTTGTCTTGTTTATCAGTGTATTGCCTTCAGCATTTAGTGCCAAGCCTGGAAGATAGAGAAAGCTTAATGGATATTTGATGAATGGATGGACAGGTAAATGTTGAATGCATTTAAGTGTCAAGGTCAAGTGACAATGTAACAATGCTAGCACAAAAGAGACATCTTTGGCAAGGATGTACCAAACCCTAAGAAACAGTCTAATTGTCTGGAGCAAAATCAGCTTAGAAAACAGACATACAACCCTGGCCTCTCAACAAAATGAAGAGCAGATAGCTAGTTCTCACTTGTAGATGCCACACAGAGAGAGGTTTGATTAAGGTAACTTCCTCCTATGAGCTTCTAGGATTTCTTGAATGTTTTTTCCCCCTCCAATGTTTTGAACAAGAACAATCAGTTGTTGAATTAAACCTGAATTTAATCAGCCAAGAAATTTGAGTTGAATAATTTGGACTTCATTTTTGAGGCCTGGAAGGAAGGGGAAAGGGAGTAGAATTTATATTATCTTTAAAGGATAAGCATGGCCTCAAATTGGCATCACCCCAAAAAAAAAATAAACCCTCATCCCACTCATCCAGCCAATAAACTAAAGCTCCTCTTTCTGAGTCCGGTCCTCATGTTATTGCCTCCTTGAAGCCTTCTCTGATCCACCTGCTTAAACAATCCCTCCCACTTTCAAACTCAAACAGTATTGTGCTCCTCCCTGGAGCATAATCACTTCCCAGAACTGCTTGCATATCTGTTCACAGCATTAGGACTTTGAGCTCCCTGAAGATTCCTTGTCCTCTGCACTCTCAGGTACACTGCAGGTGCTCAACAAATGCTTGTAGAATGGTCAAAAGAATAAATGAATAAGGCAGAGAGGGAAAGAGGCAGTGGTTGAACCAAATGACTAGACCAGTGGGTAGGTGCATGCGTGAAAACGAATGAATAGGTAGGTGGGTGAATGGATGGGCGGATGGACAGATTCGTTTGGGTTGGGCTGGGTTGAAGTGACCAGCTGAGGTTATGAAGAATGTGAATGATACCCTCAGCACTCTCAACAGGTGGTATCCTACAGAGGACTGCCCACACATCTACCCTGCCCCTACACCTCAGGCGCCCCTTCTCCAGCTCTAATGGTTCCAAGCCCTCCAGTGTTTCTTCCTGGCCCTCTCACTGCATCTCCATTGTTTCCTCATTCCTCTCCTCTCAAGGCTGTGCCAGATCTCCCTGGCTAACCAAGTCACCTTTGCCCAAGAATCCAAGAGGGCAAAGGGGACTTTGTTCATGGGAAGCAAGCAGATGGCTAGCTTCCAGCCCCCCAGGGGGACTGGAGGGAGGCCACCTGCTCGCCCACGATGGGTCTAATTAGAGCAGATGCTTTTCTCGGTGACCTACAAAGCTTGCTACTCCTCTCCCAACCCTCCACTGGAGCAAAACAGTAGAGCCGTGATGGAAAGTGAGCTTTCTCTGGGACAAGGTTGCAGATGTCTAACTCAAAGCTCCTTCCTTGTCCTCTAATCATCTTTGAATTCCAAACCCAATTGACCCAAAGAGGCAGCCCCCCTTTCTCTGGAGTAACCCCTGAAACACCAGGACTCTGGGCAACACAGTTTTAAAACCTTTGCTCTGGCTAGTGAGCACAACTCAGAAGAAGGGAAGACTGAGGACCAGAGAGGGGAAGCGACTTCCCTGGGGTCACCCTATAAGTCACTGGGAACTGCGAGCTAGAGCCCAGACCTCCTCATTCACAGTGCAATACATGTTACTACTATATCACTGTTGCACGTCAAACTCCGTATGACTCCCTTGGAGGCCCCTGGGTGAAATTCAATGCCATGTCCAAGAGAGGTGCCCTGTTTCAAGTTCATTTACCATTCAGCATCAGTTGGAGCTGATTAGAGTTCTGAGTATGATGCTAAAGTCATTTTTATACCCCAGCTTTGGTAATTTAGTATCAGGTGGACATTAGTCAATAGGGACATGAAAGAAATTGTAAGCAACTTCACAGAAAGGAAAGTTCTCCCTACACACACATGCGTGTCTACACTCACATCTTTCTTTCATTAGCTTTAATTAGGTGGACCCAGACTGATCTGGAAAAATTTCCAAACCCAGGATAAATTTCTCTTTTATGATTGTGAAGATCCTGAGATTTTTCTGAGAATGGGACTCCAGAGATAAATCAAGTGACATGGTAGCTTCAGGGCTCTTCTAGCAACTGCTGGAAGACAAAGATCTTGATTAAAACAGAGATGTCAGCCAAAGCCAGGATTGTTGAGGCAAACAAACATGCCCTTTGGAGGCCGTTCCTATCCCTCTCTGGCTGTGGTAGCTTGGGTGATTTACTTCCAGTCTGCACAATGCCTCACATCACAGTTCACTCTTGGCCAAGCAGCCAGGAGACTTTTCTAAAACATAATTCAATCCAGGCACTTCTCTGATTAAAAGCCTTCAACATCTTCTGTTTAACTTAGAATAAAAGCCACACTCCATACATAATATGCTCAACAAGGAACTCCATGACCTGACTTTGCTTTATATGATTGTATGTTGGGACTGTATTTGACTATAAGTAACAGAAACTGGAGTACATTTGCATAACTAAATGGTGGATATTTTTCTCACATGACAAGAAGTCCAGAAGTGGTCCAGAGAAGTTCCAAGATAACCTCACAGACCCAGGCTCCTTCTGTCTTCCTGCTCTGCCATCGTGGAAGCCTCATGGTCACAATATAGGAAACCTCGTGGTCACAATATGGCTACTCCAACCCCGGGCTTTGTGTACAAGTTCCAGGAAGGAGAAAGGAAAGAAGCAAAGGACAAAGTGTACATGCCAGTTGGATCCATCCCTTTTTACCAGGAAAGGGATAACTTTTCTTTAGATTGCTACTTACAAGTCATTGGCCAGCAGTGTGCAAAGCCAAGTCTTCTCAGATGGGCACTTTGCCTCCTGAATGAAATCAGGGTTTTATCCATAAGGAAGAAAGGGATGGTAAATGTTGAGCAGCACCTGGCATAAGTTCTCAATCTCATTCATAATGTACCTGTAAGAGGCAGAATTCTAAGACAAGCCCCAGGATCTCTGCCCTGGATGCTTATAGGTTCTAAATCTCCTTCCTTTGAGGATGGGTGGGAACTGCCTTAGCCAATAGAATATGAAAACAGTGAAGAGAATATCTAGCTGTAATCAAGGTCCCAAATCAGTTGATTTTGAGTTCATCGATAGGGAGATCATCCTGGGTGGGTCTGGCATAATCAGGTGAAGGCTCTTACTAGAAGGCCTGTTGGTCTCCCTGAGCTGAGAGACCCTCCTTGCTGGCATTCATGTGGAGGAAGCCACTAAAGCAAAAGGTTACAGGGGGATTCTAGGAGCTTCAGACTCTAGGACCTGAGAGCTGCCTTCAGCCAACAACCAGCAAAATGCCAAGGCCTTTAGTCATGTGTCCATAGGAAAATAGATTCTGCCAACAGCCTGAATGAGGCTGTGAACAGATCCTTCTCCAGTTGAGCCTTGAGATGAAAATGCCATCCAGCCAATACACCAACTAGAGCCCTGAGCAGAGGACCCAGTTAAGCCTTGAGCCTCTGGCCCTCTACAAGATCATACGTGTGCTTTAAGCTGCCACGATTGTGGTAGTTTTTTAGGAAGCAACAGGTGACTAACACAGTGCCAAACGCACAGGACTCCTTTCTGTCACTTGCTTGTGAGTGAGTATTCCTTCCTGCCTCACAGCCCTCGCTTTCATCTCACCCCACACTGATGCCTGCCAGGAGCACTTTCCTCAGCTCGTGCAGAAGCAACACTCTGGGCCTCAGGTTCCAGCCCAGATATATATATAAAATACATAAAATACATTACATAAAATAATTTTTACTAACACTATATATATAAAGGAGAAATGAAATTCATAAATTTAAAACAGTTAAAATGAGAGAAACCAGTCTAAATATATTAATATGCACAATGAATAATTTATTTAATTGGATGGAATAACCATCCAGATTAAGGAGATTATCAGATGGCAATGGGGGGAAAATCCACCTATATGCTCTTTTAAAAAAAAGTTAAAATATTAAGACACAGAAGAATTGAAAGTAAAGGATGGACAAAGATACATCTGGCCAATACTAGCCAAATAAAGGTAGAGTGACCCTATTAGTACCAGAAAAAAGTGGTCTTTAAGTCAAGAAATAATAATTAGGGAGAGAGAGGGTCACCACAGAATGAGAAGATACCCATTTCACAAGGAAGATACAAGGCTGAGAGTACAGGCACCGAATCAAATAACTTTACAATCTGTGTTGCAGGTATTTCCTTTGCCTCCCCCTGAAGGACCTCAGCTGGCCGTGGGTCCTGACAAAGACAGTAAGAAACAACTGCGGGCGTTTGGGTCAGCATTTGGAAGATGCTATGTGCCCACCCCATGAAAATGGTTCAAAGAATGACACGCCCCCCTCATCTGTCCCGTTACAGCAGCTTAGGGTCAAAACTGCTCCCATACTCCCATGAGAGCAAGCCCCTTAAGATAAGCTATTACTTCAAGGGCTGGGGCAGGAGCAGAAAAGGAGAAAGGACACCGTAAAGGCCGAAGCCCTGACCATGTGGGAGCTCAGATTTCTCTAATTTGTTTCTTAACACCTAGTACCATCTACAGAATTTTCGCAAACAGCAGCCCACCTCATCTCGTCCTTTCATTGCAGAGACCAGGAAGCGGGGCACGCAGGGAGGCGCCGTGGCTTGCTCTAACTAACGCAGACGTGCTGTGTGCACACAGTCATTCACATTCACACGGCGACCCGAGGGAGATTTGAAAACAAATGAATCTAGATGTTAAAATGGCAGGTTCTCCCTGAATAAAGAGAAAAGCCTCTGTCTAATAGCCCCGCTGAACTGAAAAACACACCCCCCAGGTCTGCCTTCCCCCTACATCGAGCCAGCAGACAGGAACGCGGTGCCACGCTGTGCGCAGCACTGAAATGTCAGATAACTGCTGACTCCGGTGATTCATCACTGAATTGAAGGCATTACATATGGGAAGAGCAAAAATCTAATTCCAGCTCGTTTCAAAAAGAATTGATCTAAGAGTTCATTACATAAAATAATTTTTACTAACACAATTTCCAGCGTATCCTCAAATGACAATTAGAAGCTTTCCTGCAATCGCTGAAACCGATAATGGAAAATTTGCATACAATGCTAAATTACAGATTTCTTGCATTCACTTAATGGTTTCGTTTTTTGATATTCACTTAACATTAGAGATGGAGGTTAGAGAGGGCTGGGAAGCTAGGGTTTAGGGTTATTTTAAAAAGGGAGCTAGGATCGCAAATCCAGGTTCATTTGCCTCCAAGAGCTAGGTGACTTTAGTCGTGTAACTTTGCTTCTCTGAGCCCCTGTTTCTTCACCTAGGAGAATATCTGTACCTCATATTGTCATTCAATAAGTAAATGAATATAAAGTGCTTAGCACATGTTAAAGTTCTTCAAGAAAGCTAAGCTTTTAAAAAGCTCACCAAACCCCAGTTTTTTAGTCTGTGATATCAAGGTAATAACACTTACCTGGCCAAGTATCCTGAAAGATAAAAAAAAGTGAATGCATGTGGAATGCAATTACTGTTAGATCTGACCCCTGCCCCTTTGGGTGGGCTTGACTGGATGTCTCCAAGATCCTGATCTTCCCAGCCTTGTGTCCAGCTGGCATTGGCAGTAGGGTTCAGACAGCCAGACCCAGAAACACCCTATTCCTCAAGCAAAGAAAACAGTTCTTCCATGTCTTGTTAAATAGACTTTCTGGACTCAGAGAACAGATCTCAGGCCAAATTCAGAACCTCTCAATCTTGGCTGCCATTGGGTTCATCAGGGGTGGGGACAGGGTGCTCTCTAAAACCCTAATGCCCACACTGCCCTCCAAACCAATGAATACAGAATCCCTGGACAGGGACTCAGATGTCAGTATCTTTATAAGCTCCCAGGTAAGACCAGTAAGCAGACAAGGTTGAGAATCAGGGGAGCTGATGGGTGGGAGAGAAGAGAAAGCTAGAGGATGCAAAATTGTGTGCATAGGTTTTCCCTTCCCTGATGCCCCCAAACTTCTGCCAGCTGCTTGAGGGGTAACATGAATAAGAGGTAAAGGAGTCAGAGTTTATTCCCAAAATACTTTCCAATCACAAGAGAGTTCCAGAGACCTGGACTTTCTAGCTAGCACAGAGAAAGTCAGAAAACTCTTTCCAGATCATTAAAAAGGCCTGACTTCAGTCCCTGCTAACAGCGCCCAAGAGAGAACTCCCTTTCTTTGACTTTTGTCTTTCCAGACATTGGGGACCATCTGGGAAGGTTCAGCCTTTCAGCTCTCCTCTGGGTTTGAGGGCAATGGGGAGCCTTGGAATGTTGTAAGCAGATGACTATTCTAGTCAGATTGGCATTTCTGGAAAATCACTTCAGAATGAACAATGGCTTGGACGGGGTGTGGCCACAGGCATGAAGTCTAGGTAGGAGCAGACATTCGTAGAATGGCGGTTCTCAAACCTGAGAGTGTCTCAGAATTCCCTGGGGTGCTTATTGAAACAGACTGCTAGACCCCATTTCCAGGATTTCTGATTTAGTAGTGCTGAAGTAGAACCTGAGAACCTGCATTTTAGCAAGTTCCCAGGAGATGCTGGTGTGGCAGGTCTGGGAACCACACTTTGAGGACCACTGCTGTAGGTGGTAGTGATGCTGGAAGTTAGGGGGAGGCTATTTGGCAAAAAGCTTCATAGCTCTAGGCTGGTGGTTCTACGAAGCTTTTTAAACTACAAAGATTAGGTTTAGTGCTGGCTGCATATTTAAATCTCCCGGGTAGCCTGGGCCCCACCTCACCCCACTACATCATTGCACTTGATCTAGGTAAATCCCAGACATGAGCATTCAAAAGCCCCCAAGTGATTCCAGGGTGAATTCAGAGGCAAGAATCGGTCCTAGTGAGGACTCTAAAAGTGTGGTCTGTGGACCAGCAGTATCAATATTATCCAGAAACTTGTTAAAAATGCAGAACCTTGGGCTCCGTCCCAGACCTACGGTTGGCATCTGCATTCTAACAAAATCTCTGGGCAAGTCATATACATGTGCAAGTTTGGGAAATACCAAAAAAAGCAGCATCTGGCCTGAAATGGGATTCCAGAAGCATCTGGAAGTCTGGGGGAGATGGAGACCAGTCCCCAGGGTGATGGCCCAGAAATGGATCCAGGGGGAATGAGATCCACTCGTTTAATCAAACGGACTATATTGACCCACCCTGAGTGCTGGGTACTGAGTGCTACAGAACTCTGGCCTCTGGCCATCAGGACACTACAACAATTACACAAGAGGCCTCAGCTCTTACTTTAAAGCCAGGAAGGTCCTTCTGATCATCAGCTGAGTCAGCAGCTCGTGAGCTCCCTGGAAGCAAGTACATCACCCCAACACACAGCTTGCCAGGCCCGTGCCGTGAATGCTTGCTGAAGGAATGCCAGTGCCAAAGGAAGCCGAATGCTGAAGGAACGCTTGGAGCTAGGCCCCCAAGGTGGACAGGATGACTCCAGACAAGTGTGGGCGAGGGCCCAGGAGACACAGAAGTCTGGAGTGTGTGTGTGAGGGACCAGCACGTGGTGCCATTAGGCTGGATCTAGGACAGGGATAATTACAACCTGAAAATGGCCAGATGGTAAATATGTTAGGCAGGCCATAGGGTCTCCATCACAGCTACTCAGCACTGGCCTTGGAACTTGAAAGTGCCATAGACAACAAGTCATCAAACAGGCATTGCTGCGTGCCGATCAAATTTTATCTACAACAGACTACAGACTGGATTGGCATGGTGTGAGGTCACTGATCTAGAAGCAGAGGAAGGAAGCTAAGATGGAGCCACGAAGATGCATTGGTGGTAGTCAGAAGGCCAAAGGAGGCAAGAAAAGTGGGCCTGGAATCGACAGTGGGGATAAGTGCAGGGTTTTGGATAGCAGAGCAAAACACAGAGACGAGCTGGGGGAAAATCAGGAGAGGGGACAGGGGGACAGTTAGGAGATGTGGGGATAGTTCTCCAGGGAACTGGATGACAGAACCAGAATGAGGGTTGCAGAGGACGCATGGCACGTGAGAGCCGTTTTGGTGGCCAGATCTATCGAGCTTCAAGTAGCAGGGCCAGGAAAAGCTGCAGACGGATTTCCTTTCTGGTCAGCGGGGTGATGGGGAGGATGCTGTGGCCAGCGACACGTGAGAGAACTCAGGGACATGTGTGGTGTGCAGCGGGACCCACTGCAGCATGTTCTCCCCAAACCCATTCCCATCACACCTGAGCACCCAGGCCACTGGAGAAGACCTGGAAAAATGGTGAAAATGCAGGGCTTGCCAGAGGGCCGCTCTCCTGGCACATACAAATCTGGGAGATGGAGCTCACCCAGGCATGGATGGAATCCCAGGTGTCCAGGGCAGAAAGGTGCCTCAGAACTGCACTCCTCAAACTTCAATGTGCCAAGAAATCCTTGGAGATGCTGTGAAGGAAGGCTAGTTTCTAGCAAGCACCTGGTGTGGCAGATGCTGCTGGCCCTTTGAGAAGCTCAGCCTTGAAAACTAGTCCTTCCACCTGTCGTCTCCTAACCAAGGGCAGCAAAGCCCCATAAGTTACTACTTGTTTCGTGGCTACTACTATATACCAGACCCTAGAGATACTAAGAATGTAGCTGACTTTGCAATCCCTGTTTTGTGGCAGGCACTGTTATAAGAAATTCACATCTGTGACTCATCTGTTCCTCACCGTGGCCCAGCAGATGGGTTCCACTTGTGCATTGCTCGCCAGATGATTTAGTGACCTGAGAACAAGGCACCCACATTCCAGAGCCAAAACTCCACCCCTAAGGCCCAGACAGGGAAGCAATGGGCCACCTACAGCAGGACCATGAGTCCCAAATTGGTGCATTTCCAACCAATCCAGGCTACCTCTCTTGGATAATTGAAAACTTCAACTATGACTTTGGACCCAAGCAAGGGATAATGACCCCCTAAGTCTGGACATGTGGGGGAACACGCCAGCTGCAGGGATAACACAGTGCTCAGATAATTCTTTAGCCTTGCTCCTGAGGCACTAAGACAGCCCTGAGAAGAGATAACTCTGCGGAGCTCCTGCGATGCAAATAAATGCCCCAAATAAAAGGGAAATAATATAATGGAGAATTTTGTGGCTTGTGCGTATTTTATGGCATCATTTTCAGAAGCGGCTACTAGTCACGGTCCCAGGGTGCCATTCCCCCCTCGCGTTGCGATGCTGCCACCTAGCGGTAACGGGGAAAGCAGCTGCGGAAGTCTAAGCGCCCACAGTCCCGAAACGGAGGCTGCATCCTGTTAACACCAGTCTGGGCGGTGGCTGTTTTTAGCTGGGTCTCTCCTTCTGCGCCACTTTCATAATGGAAACCAGCTCTCTAAACCCAAAAAAAAGCTGCGACGTGCTCTGCAAAAGCTGTTCAAGGGCCAATTTTAGCTGCACTTCTTGGAATTTGGGCTCCAGGAGGGAGGAGGGATATGCGGTTCCCAGAAGTTGGGCATCTCGTTAGAACCTTTAGAACCTGGCCACTGGTTCTGGCTATGAGGGTGTGAGATCACAGATGTCTTGAGTTCCAGGTTCTGCACCGGGCCCCAAAGAGAAATAAAAATTGGGGGGCGGGGGGGGAGGTTAGAGGCAGCAGCTTCTGTGCCCTGAGAGCTTTACCATGCACTGCATGGACCATCTCACTGATGCCTCAAAATAACCATGAAAGGACGCCTAGAATTATATCCATTTTACAGATGAGGAATGCGAGGCTTGGAAAAGTTAATGACTTGGCCAAGGTCATAGAGTTGATAACCAGTAGAGCCATGAGGAGGATGTTATAGTCTGTGTGTTAATCCAGGACCCAAAGAAAGCAAGGGGCCAAGAGCTGAAAGTCCTGAGATCATCACACACTACTGCCAACTCTGTGTGACTTTGGGCAAGTCACTGAACCTCTCGGGGTCTCAGTTTCCCCTGTGGTCAAACAGGTGTGGTGATCATAAGTTCTACTTCACAAGATTGAGTGAGGATCCAAACAAAAATCTGATATCCTTCAACCCAGATATCCCATTGCCTGGCCTGCAGGCCACTCAGACACCCAGATTCTCCCACAGATTCCAAGAGATGGACAGATCTAAGCTCAGGGCCTCCACAACGGGAAAGAGCCTGATGGCTTATTGTCTCATAAAGTGGGTGTTGCCTTCCTTTAGTCCCTGGGAATCAATACCACAAATCAGTCAGGCCCCCAAGTCTGGGGGTCCCATCCCAGCCCTGCCCCTTACTCACCCCCTGACACTTGGGCCTGGTCCTCATCTGTCAGATGGGGCAGAACACTGGTGCTGACTTTACCAGGCTGTTCTGAGGGTTAAATTGTGTAATATACTGTACTTCTCCTAGGCCAGTGCCAGCGCCAAAATAACCAGGACTTACTATGTGCTAGAGACCTTACATGAGTGATCTTGTTTTGCCCTCACATCAACCCTGGGAATCAGATATTATTATTATCACCTGCATATCGCAGATAGGGGAGGTGAGACTATGTTGTTAAATTATTTACTCAGAGCTGCGGAAATCAGAGGTGGCAAAGCAGGAATTGAACCCATGGAGGCTAGTTCCAGAAACCATATGTGTAATGGTTCTCTGTTAGCTGAGAAGAAACCCATTCAAAAGCCCAGTGAGGAATGAGCATGTTAGAGCTCAGGGAAGTGACTGAAGCAGAAAGTTCCTGGCAGAAAATAAAAAGACAGGAAGCATCGAATGTCAGTCTGAGCAGCTTGACCTTGGCCCTGGACAACTGGAAAGTCACACGAGTTTCTTCTTGTGGCAAACCCCAGGTAGCAGTGGGGAGAAACCCTGCAGAGAAGGAGTTTGATCTTGCTGTGATTGACTAGTGATGTCTGTCTTAGGTGTGGGAGTGGGAAAAAATAGCATACACAGAGACACACACATGCAGACAGAGATGCACGTGCACGTTACACACATATAGCCACATGCATAAATGCATGTGCAGTCGTGTGGACATGTGTGTGCATATACATTGATGCACATGTTCAATGCATGGCCTCATGCATACAATGTGTGACATGCCTGCATAAGCATGCAACCTAAACAGACACATGCATAAACACTCAAGGACTCACACGTGGGTGTACATAACACACATGTAGATAGAAATGCACACACAGATACCTTGGCACATATATACACACAATTTCAAGCACATAATGCAGTACACATGCATACACAGAGAGATATACGCACATGCTGCACACACCGAGACCATACACATAAGCACATGCATACATACACACACACCCCTATGCAAATATATACATCCACACACAGAGACATATAGAAACACATATACACAGAGAGAGACACACAAACACATGCATGCACGTGCATACACACACATCAGGACTCACTACATAAGCTGCTGCGGGCAACTCAGATCACGTGGAGTGATGACTCATATACTTTGGAGTCCAGTCTCCCCCTGCACAGCTTTAGGTCCATCCTCCCTTCAAGTAAGACCCCAAGTTTAAAAACTAACTGCATGTTTACTACCCACCTCCTCGCACCTTCAGTGCTGGCACTGGCTTCTCACATCACCATGGAAACTGTGCTACCCCCAAGACCTTGCCAAGAAAAATCTCCTATGGCATTCAGAAATTCAAACTTGAAACCTGTGCAATTTCAGTAATCAGTGTCGCCCAATTAATTCAATAAAAAATAAAATAAAGATACTTAGTAACCTCAAGTAAAGGAATGTAAAATTTCAATTCATCGCTCTAAGAGGAAAAGAAAGCGTTCAAAATGACCTTGGTACTTCCCAGCCAAGTGACCTTAATTTTGAATGCAGTTCCAAGGATACCTTGAGGACAGAATGCAGAATGGCTTTGCAGGCCACAGGGTGAGTCACCAGGAAAAGAAGGCAGCACTGTCAGTCCATGTTTCTTAGGTTCCTATTTTGCAGTGCCTTGGGCAGTCCTGCCCATGGAAGAAGAAAAGATGCCCCAAAGGAAACAATCACCTTGTAGCATTTATAATAAGTGCCTTGCTTTACATTCTCAGCAGATGTCTGTAAAAACATAATGGAGTTCTATTTTCTTTTATGTTTCTGATCACCTATAGGATTTTATATTATAAAATGGACCATAGGCATAAACTCTTGATGGACAACATGGTGCTTTTTCAGAAATACAGGTGCTCTGAGGCTCCGAGAAGTTAAGTAACTAGCCCAAGATCACACAGGAGAGCCAGATTTTAAACTCAAGTCTGACCCCAAGGTCCCCACTCCATAACTCTCCCTTTCTGTAACTGGGCAATTGAACTTTTAAACCTAATTCAGGACCCTTACCTCTTTGTTCATGTTCATGAGATGCCCCAACCCCAAACGCTATACTCCATTCTTCCAAACCTCTTGCATTTGTCCATGTATTAGTATCCTGGGACTACCATAACAAAGCACCACCAACTGGGTAGTTTAAACAAGAGAAATTGACCATCTCACTGTTCTGGAGGCCAGAAGTCCAAGATCAAGGTGTCAGCAGGGCTGGTTTCTTCTAAAGACTGTGAGGAGAAATCTGTTCTATGCCAGTCTCCTGTCTTCTGGTGGTTTGCTAGCAATCTTGGTTTTCCTTGACTCACAGAAGCATTGTCCCAATCTCTCCCTCTGCCTTCACACAGCCATGACCATGCTCCCGAGGTACAAAGCAGCTGGCATAGGATTTGCTAGGGTCTCAGTTCAAGAGAGCCCTCTGGGAATATCTCCTGGGAAGGAGGCCCAGCTGGCAGGAAAGAGAAAGCCCCAAGGACACCTAAACTAGACTTTTGGAGAGTCAACTTCCAAGGCTACGGAGTCTCCTGATGTAGGTTCATGAGGTGAATTGAAATAGCTATTACCTGAGAAATAAACTCATGGCTCTGAGGGAGAGAGGCAATGAAACTCTGCTCCCTCTCTTACAACCCACTCACTCTCTCTCTTCCACTGTCCATTCTCTGCCATCAATTCTCAACCAAGGTACGGTGTGTTGCAAGCAATTGTAAGCTGTACTGTAACCCAGCAAACAGGGGCTCGCCCACATGTTGCCTTGATACATGACCCAACAATTAATGTTGAAGGAAACGGGTTTTTATTTACAGGATTCCAACCTTGGGGGACTGGAAGCACTCCTGCTCGAAGTCCTGTTCTCCCACAAGACCCAGCACTTCTCTTGCTCCCTACCAGGCTATGAGCCAAAACCGTGTCCAGAAGTTCCCCGTTTCCTTATTTGTTTTTAAGCTGGCCCACAGTCCTCCATCCCCTCTGGAAGGTGCTCTTATTGGTTTTAGAGTCACCATCCTCTCACAGCAGCTCTCTCCTACAGGATCTGGGGTATATTGTCCTCAGCCACCATCTAGGAGTTCAGGAAAATATGTGCCGTGTTACACTGGATCATGGTGAAGTCTGGGGAGGCACACTTTCCAAAAAAGGTGGCTTCTCTGTATGTCCTTTGGAGAAGCAGAAGTCAGCATTCCCCAGTCACAGTTCAGCATTCCAGGCATTTTCCACGAATCTGTGCTTGGTTCAGCAGGTTCACGCACAGCTCCAGCAGCTTTGCTGTCATCTTCAGGCAGGCTTCCCAGCGAGTCTCTTTCTTACTCCAGCTTCTTCCTCACTACAGACCACATGCCTTCTTCCTTACTACACCAGGCTGCATGGCGGAAACCTGACTCCTGGCCAACACAGCTTCTACCTTACACACCAGCCCTCATGGAGGAGTCATGACTACAGACTACACAGCTGCTTGCTGCTTCCTTTCTTAGACCTCAAGGTCGAATCCCCTTCTCTTTCAGCCTGCCCTTATTTAAAATGCTTGGCCTGGAACTTCATATATGACCTCATATTTGGCCCTTCTACAATGTGCTACTTTTGCCAGTTCCCCCGTATCTTTTACCTTCTTTTGGCTGCCATCTTTACTCAGGGCAAAAGTTCCCTGTGGTAGAGGGACATCCAGGAAGGGCATTCATGTTCCCTGGCTATTTCATGAGCCACTGTACACTCTTAAAGTCACATACCTCTCTCACTCTGGGTGGCAGTCCACTTCCCTTCAGGAAGGACATGGCTGTTAACTTGCCATTGTTATGAAAAGTATCTTACCTGATGTATCATCTACTCCTCCCCCCAATCCAGGTTTGTGGGAAATATGCTTTGCTATTTTTGGGAAACCCCTCTCTGCCTCTGTTACAGTATCATTAAGTAATCCTATTGCTAATTTTTGAAGTGCTAAATGTTGCAAATATATGTTCAAGTAGATACAAGGTTATTCCTCTGCAACATCAGCTTCACTCCCTGCATTTTGATTAGGGTTCTTTAATGGGAGAGTAAAGGAGGGAATTTATAGCTAGAGCATAGATGTGTCCACACGTGAAGGAATAAAAAGCCTGGGACAGCCTATCTGTATTCCATGTCCTATGAGGTCCACACAGGAATATCAAGCTTTCTTCTTTGTGACCGACACAGATGCTCATATGGGGAGTAGGTCCTGGGTGAGGAAAGGAGGTAGGCATGGCCAGTCAAGATTAGGAAAGATTCCCAACATCACTCATGATCCAGAAGTGCAAGTTAGAAAAAGGAGACATCCTTATTCATCCATCCAGTAGAAAAAACAGATGTTGCACTTGATCCTAACAGGTATTGGCCAGGATGGGAGGGTAGACAGAGGGGCTCTGCAAACTTGGTGGATAAGAGTATAATTGATACAACAATTGTAGGGGCTTTGCAGGCTCTGGGATGCCATTACCTTTCTGATCTCAATTCCTATTACTCTCCCCCTCCTCACTCTGCCCTAAAGTTTTCTTGAACTCACCAGGTATATCCTTGCCTCAGGGCCTTTACACTTGCTATGTCCTTTGCCCTGGAATGCTCTTCTCTGTAGCTCATTTCCTTTAAGTTTCTGTCACATGTCACATGTGTTCCTAGCCACATGTTAATTTCCACACACATACACACATATGTTCTCTCTCTTGCTCTTTCTCTCACTCTGTCCCTCTTCTCTGCCTTCTCTTTTTCCACAGCACCCACAAATCACTAGACATACATATGTTGTACATATTTCTTTCATTGTCTGCCTGCCCCAAAAAGAGACCCCCACAGAATGTCAGTTTCAGAGGGTACAGATTTTGTGACTTAATTTTTCCCTGCTGTGTCTCCAGAACCTGGAGTGAACCTGGCCCAGATAGGCAATACATAATTGTTGGATGAATCCAGATTTTAAGTGTAGATACCTTTGACTCTGCCTTTAAGAAATCTTCTGTATTCATTTTCTATTGCTGTGTAACAGATTAGCAATTTAACTCCCACTTACTAGCTGACAGTTCCTTAGGTCAGAAGTTCAGCCTGGTGTGGAGTCCCTGCTTGACTGAAATCACAGCGTCAGCCACTGTGTTCTTATCTGGAGCTCAGGGTCCTCTTCCATGCTTATTCCTGGTACTGCCAGAACTCAGTTCCTTGTGGTTCAGGACTGAAGTCTCCAATTCCTTGCTGGCTGTCAATCAAAAGGCACTCTCAGCTTCTAAAGCTTGCTCAAATTCTTCTTCATATAGACTCTCCACCTTCAAGCCAATAGCAGTGTATCGTACCTTCAAGGCTTCAAAACTTTCTGGCTCCCTCTTCTGCTCCCAGCTAGAGAAAACTCCCTATTTTTGAAGTCTTCATGCAATCAGACTACAGCCACCCCAATGTTAACTGGCTTGGGTCCTTAATTACTTCAGCAACATTCCTTCCTGGAAATACCTAGATCAGAATAGCCCAGAGACTAGACTCTTGGGGACATCTTTAGGATCCTGCTCACCACACCATCCTAGAGAAACACTCAACAATGTGCACTGGGAGGTAGACACATGCATGTATGTTGCAAAATTATTTATTACAGAAAAACATGGCAACACCTGCACATCCACTAGGGAGAAACCGGTTTATTAAGCTATGATACAGCCATGCTGTGGGATACTCCATAGCCACAAAAAAAGAATGGGCACGTGTCCACCCACAAAATCTATAAGGGGCTGCATCTTCCCCTGAGGTTAAGAGCATCTGCCCTGGAAAAAGTCTGCCTGAGTTACAGTCTCCACTGCGTCAGTTCGTAGCTGTGTGAGCGTGGTAATTTTTAAAGGCTTTCTGTGTCTGTTTCCTCATCTGTAAAACGGAAATGATAATAATAGCATTATCCCACAGGGATCGTGTGAGTTAATTAAGATAATGCACATAATATAGTGCTTAGTGCTATGTTGGAACAGAGTGAACACTTGAAACAAAGCAGCCATCATCATCATCATCATTTCTGTTATTTCAGATGTGCCAATAAGAACTCTCTCCCTGCATGGTCTATGCCAGTGTGCCGAGATTCAGTGTTTCCATACATCCTGGTATGACGCTTGTTCCTTGGCTGTAGACAGACCTTTGGCATGTTCTCACTCTGTTGTTTATACCAATCAAGCATCACTGCTGGTTACATACTCGGCAGTCAGGCACTTTATTCTGTTTTGTTTTGTTTTGTTTTGTTTTTGGCAAGGGTTTCTGGGTGTTACTTATGTAGTTGAGAGAGGTGTGTGTTTACTCCTCACAACCCAGAGAGCCCTGGCATGTTTGGTTGGGGACATATGCTTGGCTCGTGTCACTGGCATACACAGAGATGCGATCTCAGAAGAGACTGGGAAAGAATGAGGCATAACTAAAGTGACATAGGTTTCCCAGGACACGGGACTTCCAGGCTTAACACTGAGAAAGTCCCAGGAAACTGGAGCAAGCTGGTCATCTCAGACACAACTCCAGCCAGTGTTCCCCAAACACCACTCATTTGTACCCCTCACGCATAACCACTTAGGAGTACGAACTCCACAGTCAGGGGTCAGGGTTCCAATCCCAGCTCCACCACTTACTGGTCCCACAGCCTTGGCAAGATATTCGAGTCTCTGTACCTCCATTTGCTCCATTGTACAGTGGGGCTAATAGTAACCAACCTTAATGGTTGCAGGATTAAATGAGTTAAATAGAAAGTGCTTACAATCATGCTTGACCCATCATAAGCACTCAATAAAACTTTGCAATTACTGTTCTTATCATATCTGCTACCATTTCTATTATCCATTTAAATATTTTTATATCTACACAATCTTGAAAAGCTTAAATGCATTTATTGTAAAATGAAATTGTACATCACTACCCTAAGTGGAAAGCCAAAACTGTTAGCCATAAAAAGCAGGTAACTGTAAATAAATATAAATGCATAAGTGGAAGCATCTCAGGGCCCATTTATGGGGTGCTGACCCTTGGAAAACCTACTTGTTCTGCACAAATGGAAACAGGCTCAGACAGGGAGCAACAAGATGGGGTGGAATCGGGGCTCAGAACTGATTTGTGACTGGCCTGTGGACTGCAATCCAGATCTAAACACATCACACCAGTGCCCTAGTGTCCTGGGGCCATTAGAAAGAGCCATTAGAAGACAGGAATTTCCATGGCCTGACCCTTCACAAAGCTGCACCTAAAATGCCTCTGTTCTGTTCTCCCTCCTGGCACAGGCTCTGCCACTTAGGACAAGCCACATCCCCTCTCTGGGGCTCAGTGACACCAATTGTAAAAAACAAAAAGCATCTAATGTCTGCCTCTTAGGGTTGCTAAGGTTACTACTAAGGTAACTTAGAAGGGATAAAGATCAACACACGCTGTGACTTTCAAATCATTCGAAACACTCATGCTCACCCTCTGTCCTTTTCAAATACCAAGAATTGTTTTTTAAGAGCGTTTTATCACTTGGGTGGAAATGATCTCATTCTCCTAGCCTAACTTGCCTGGATGAACCATGAAGGATATATAATCAGAAAGTTCTTAAGAAGGCCAAGAATGGAGGGGTGTTAATTTTACCACTTTTAAGCAATTGTTCTTTTTTTTCCTGGACTTGGAAACCTGGGCTCCCACTTAATACTTCAAACGTTGAGTTTTAATCAACTAGGGCAGCTTCTCATTATCTCCCATTATTGAACATGTTTGTTAATAGTTCTTTTTTTCTTGCCCTAACATTTGCCTGCTAAAAATGAACATAAAC
>PVKM010018302.1:0-25157 GCA_004027735.1 Carollia perspicillata
CTCTGTTTGTGAGACGTTTATCTTTCTCTCTCCCCACCCTGAATTTTCTTTTTCTTTTTTTTAGTGATGGTTGGGCAGACAGAGATGAAGTCATTGAAGGTTATGAGGTGGAAGCCAACGGGGGAATCACGATAAAGCTGCAGTCTCCAGAAGTCAGGTCATTTGACGACTATTTCCTGAAACTAAGGCTGGATACTAATACGAGGAATCCCTGGTTCCCTGAGTTCTGGCAACATCGGTTCCAGTGCCGCCTACCAGGACACCTTCTGGAAAACCCGAACTTTAAAAGAATCTGCACAGGTAACTCATGCTCACAAAATCACAACTGAAAAGTTTGGTCAGCTCCTACAACCCCACTACAGCTTATTGAGTGAGAGTAGAAGGTACTGAAGCTGGAGATTAAAAAAAGACTAATTTGCCATCTTAATTTATAAAATAGCTGAAGTGAGGAGGGAGTGTGTGTTACCCCGTGGATTTATGGTTCTACATTCTGGAAAGACTGCTTTGGTCTTTGGTGGAACTAATGGTAAGAGGAAATAACACCAGTAAAGGAAAAGCAAACTGTGAATTCAGGTACCTGAGAGGGAAGAAATTTCATTGCAGGCATGCTTAGTAAGTGCTACCCACAGACATAAGTAAGCAGCTCTGGTTCGATCCCCTTTTCTCCTTTGTGACTCGCCTCAACAGACAAGTCAGGAGAAGATGAGATAATGTCCCCCAGGGCTGCACCACCCACATGGGTACATGTGGAAATTGGTGGCAAGAAACTCTGCTGTCATCTGTAAACTGGAATACCAGCTCCCAGTGAGTTGGGGGCTTCTCATGCCTCACTTACTGGCACATTGTCCCAGGTCTTTCAGGGGCTTGGTCAGCCCTAAAGGACGTCCTCTGCATCCCCACCCTCCTCTTCTTCACATGGTAACTTTTGTGAGTTTTATCATTAGTGCACAGAGACGTTGTTCTCCCAGTTCATGCTGCAAATTTAGATCATCCTTGGTCTACCGTGGTGCCATTCAAAGCCAGTTGTCTACCCTAGGTTGATAACATAGCATGATGTGCAGGCATTAAGGACTCTATCCATGACCAAATTTATATTGTAGCACAGTTGTGGGACGTGTATTTCCTGTAACTAGGCTGAGCCAATATTATTTAGAAAACGATAGAACCCATTTATTCATACAACACTCATGAATAGCTCTGTAAACAGTGAGAGAGAGAGAAAGAGTATAGTTGTATAATCCATGACTCCAGAACTAGAGAAACGTCTCGGTGGGCAAATCAAAATACATCATACACATGATATGGAAATAAATAACAACCAAAGACAGTGAGATTTTATAAGACAAGAAAAGAGCACGGCTAATTACATGATCTACTTCTAGTTTTAATAATATTCACACTTTGATGTTAGAAATTATTTAAAATGCCACTATATTTAAATGTAGTCATATATGTCTGACTTGGTAAAGTTCAACACTTTGCTGAGAAATTGCCTGATGTGAATGTATTTTCGACCAGTGAAGGTTTGTAGAACTGCCTCAGTGTGGCTTCTTGGGAGGCTGAGAGTCAGGAGCGGGGGCGGGGCGGGGGGAGAGGTGCACAACAGCCAACCCGCTATCACATACCAATCTCAACCGATGCTTCTTTCTCTCAAATGACAGATCAACAGACACTAAAAGCTCTAATGAACCAATAAATCACCTAGTGCTTTCATCTCATTTGCAAAATAAAGGATTGATGGTGGAGGGGCAACAGATTCCTTAGTCAGAAAGTAATTAATAGCAGTGATGGAATTAGAACAGACACTTCCTGAATACCACAATGCTTGACTTTGCATTTAGTAATAGATAAGCTTTTATTGCTCTATAATTGTTCTCTAATGAAGTTTGCTTTCTAAAATTGTGAAGTCTTTAAAGATACAGAGCACCTGCAGCCCTCATGGAACCCCGTACAACGAGGACTCTGGAATCTCAGTCACTTCTTAGAAACCAATTGATGAGTTAATTGATATTCTTCTAGTGTAGCGAGGCAATGCATGTTATTTTTTTAAAAGAAAAGTTAAGGACTTTTATTTTTAAATAAAATACATTTCATTGAACATAATTTATTGAGTAGTTACTATGTGCAAGGCTTTATTCTAGCAGATGGAAATACAGCAGAAAACCAAAAAAAAAAGTGCAAAAGAGATGCTATCAGTAATATTCCATTTAAGGGCTGGGAAATAAAGAATAAACAAAAATAAGTTAAACAAAATATATGCTCACTCAATTGATCCAAAGAGCATTGGAGAAAGGGTGAGGGTGGGAAAATGGGATAGAGGGACTGCAGTTGGAAAGAGAAAGACCATACAAAGTCTCATGGAGAAGGTGACATCATGAAAGACAGGGAGGCTATGAGGGAGGGGGCCACATAAACCCTGGGGGAGGACATTCCATTCCAGGCAGAGCAATGGGGAATGGGAAGCAGCACCAGTGTGCCTGGCTTCATGGAGTGATAGCGAGGAGCCCAGGCTGGCTAGAGCCGGTGAGTGACAGTAAGGTAGGAGATGAATCAGAGAGGCACACAGGGGCGCAGCTTGTGCAACTGGCGTTGTGAGGATGTTGGCTTTGTTCTGAATGAGACAGATACCATTGGGAAGTTCAAGCACAGCAGAGATATGGTTGCCTGGCTTTTTCTGAAAAATAAAAACCACTCTGCAGTGTTTGAGCTTCGGCAGAGGGGAAAGGCCGAAGGAAGCAGCGCAGAGAGAAGGCCACTGTGGCAGTGCAGGTGAGAGTGTGGGCTAGATGGTGTCACGGTTTACTGAGCTGGCGAAGACTCCAGAAAAGCAGGCTGGGGAAGAATCAGGAGCTAGATTTTGGAAAAGTTTGAGATAGTGATGTGTGAAGCTACTATAGATGCCACTTTGTCATTGTGGTTCATTAGAACATTTCAGAAGCGTACTTATTAAACACGCTTGAGTGTTTTTATTTGAGGACTTCTAAGAAAATACTTGTGGCAGCCCTGGCTGGTGTGGCTCAGTGGATTGAGTGCCAGCCCGCTAACCAAAAGTTCGCCGGTTCCATTCCCAGTCAAGGCACATGCCTGTGTTAAGGGCCAGGTTCCCAGTTGGGGATGTGTGAGAGGCAACTTACGGATGTTTCTCTCCCTCTGTTTCTCCTTTCTCTTCTCTCTAAAAATAAATAAATAAAATCTAAAAAGGAAAATATTTGTGATTTGAGCTTTCAAACAAAAATGAGGACTCTGCAGCCTTGTACAATATGACATGTCACTGGACATGCGAAGGTCAAGGTTAAAGTCTGAACTTGGTTAACATTCACAGCAGGAAATAACAATTTTAAAACTTTTGAGTTTCTCTTATGTTTGACTCTCAAAGCTATTTTTAACAGCTTATGTGATCACAACCCTTAATAGACATACATTTTATTCTGGAGTCAAGTTTGGCAAAATTTCCCATTGTTCTCAATTCTAAGCAAGTCAGGAGGCTTATTTAACTTTTTCTATTTGAAACTAATTCACAAAATGTATTGATCTTTTCTGTTGCAGAAGTCCTAGAGTTTTATCTTCAGCAGTGTTTGTCTATGCTACATATGTGTGTATACATTCATGTAAACTTACCTTGTTCTTCAGTGTTAATCTCTATAGTTCTGTGAAATGAGCTATTAGCTATTGTTATTGAAGAACACTGTAAACTTTCACAACATCATTCTTATCTAATTGAGATCCTTGAATATCAAATACATTTCACAATCTTCAAATTAACATGCAGGCACATTTATGAAAATTAGTGTGAGGAAATAGAATTAACCTGTCCATACTATTGATAGCTACTGTTTCTGTCACTCATTTTATTTCTTCTAATTGGGTCACTTTGTGTGTTTTGAAAAGTTTGATATCACAGTAAGTTTCCATAGAAATCTTTATTGAGCTTAATGTCAGATGTCACTATTTAAATGAAGAGCTCATGTATACTAGCTTGTCAGTTTTAACATAGCTTGTCAGTCCCAGGCCCAGGCTGAACAATTTGGGAATCACTGGTTAATTAAAAAGCACTTCATGCAAAGACTGTATCACTTTTTCATTAGTGGAGAATACCAAGGGAGGGGAGGTGTGTTGGAAAAGCAGCAACCGGAACATCAAAGCCCAGCTTCTGAAACAATCATCATTACGGGGACAGTGGAAAGAGTCATCATAAAGCGCATCAAAGTCATTCTCTCCCAGGAAACGTCTTACTTGCTTACAGCATTCGTGTCATGTCTGCAATGAGGCAGTGTGTTATCACTCCAGGGAGGATTTTGGGTAGTCCATGGGAGCTGAAAGAATACTGCCTTGGGAAACGCAACCACTGAGTCCCACACTGGTCCGGTGAGGTGTCTGCCACGTGATCTGGCAGACCTCTGAGTCTCAGTTTCTGCAACTGTGGCATGGTCATTTCTACTTCACACCGGTGTTGTGAGAATCAAATGAAGTAATACAAGTAATAGATTTCGGTATTGGTCAATTCTCACTTAAATCTCAAGTGTTATTATTAGTGTAATACTTACCAGAAAATAAATAAGGTATGACATAGATCATCCTTTTAAAATTTACAGTTTTTGAAATTATAAATTTAACATAACCATAGTCTAAAATGTGAAAATAAGAAAAAACAAGTATACAATCCCTAATCAATCACCCTAATTAATGCTAATATAGATATTTTATTTTATTTTTTTCTATTTAGGCTTTTATAATTGTTTTCTGATTACTAAAGCAATATATATTTTACTTCACCATATGCAAATTAGAAATATAGGAAAGAATAATAAAGAGGAAGAGCATTCAGGAATTGCCCTTATGTAACCACTAATAATCACTGTTAATTTTTTTAAATATTTCTACTAAATACACTATTAAGTTTTGGTATACTTTTATCTTTCTCTATATAGCTTTAAATCAAATAGCAATATTATCTCATATACTGCTTTTTAAAGTGATTTTTTATTGTATATACTGCTTTTTTAAATTAATACTGCCTTTTCTTTTAAATTTATAAATTTATTTTTTGTCATTAAATTTTTATATTCTTAATAGCTATGTAACATTTTGCAAATAGGCAAGCTATAATTTATTCAATCATTACATTCTTCCTACAAATTTAGGCTGTTTTGAGTTCTTTACAAATTAAAGAAAGGAAAGCTTCAGTAATGTAATAACAGTTCTTTTTCCAAAACTTTTCTTTTCATTTAAGATGATTTTTTAGATATAGCTTTAGAAGTTGAATAACTCAATCAAAAGACACAAACATTCCAAGCTATCAAAAATAAGGAGTTCCAAAGGGCACCTCCTACTAGCACTGCATAAAATTCTACATACTTTTATCATTTTGTTTTGCATAGTTATAATCAAAGTGTGCATGTAATTCTGTATCTTATTTTCACTTAAGATTATACTTTACTTTTTTGATGTTGATGCATGGCCTTTATAAATGCCATTTTGGTTCCACAATATTGTATCCAATGAAAATACTATAATTACTTAGCTATATATGTTGTGGGACATTTAGTTTGCTTCTAATTTCCTTCTTATAATAAAATTCTGAATATGGTACAGAAAGTTTTGTGGTTGTTTTGTTACTATTGTTGGATTTTTCCCTTTTGAATCTCTTAAAAACATATATTACAATTATCTTGCAATATGGCAATATTAATATTTGCTGTGGCTAACAGAATATTACCTGTATGGGTTTACCAGCCTATGTCCTCATAAGTGTTTTTCAAAATCTAGTGAATTTACAGCCTAATTTTACTTCTCCCCTTATTCTTTGTGCCAACTGGGAACAGAGAGGCACAATGCTTTTCAAAGCTACTATACCCTTGTATATCATTATTACACAAGATGTAATAAAAATTTGGATGGCATCTGTAATGTTTACCAGGACTTATAAGATAATGGTGAGCAGTCTGACTGATAAGAGAAAATTTTAAGACTTCCAAGCATGAGTACTCTTGCTCCAGTCGTGTGGAGACTGCCATTTACGATTCTTAGATTGGTACTAATTTTTAAATATATTTTCTTCATTATTAGATTTCAAACTTCATGGAATTTCCATTTTGAATTACCTTGTTATGTAAGATTGGATATTACTGGCCTATTACTATTTGACCTCGATTAAGGTCATCTATAAACTGAGATAGGTTCCAATTTATTTCAGCCCAGTGGGTCCTAGAATGATAACTTCTTTTTTACTTTGTAAGTTTGACCCAAATGCCAACTTTCATTCTTGGATGGTATTATTTGCCTTCAATGTGGAAATTAATACTTTTAATTAGAGATTATGGAAAACTTCACAATTCTCCACCCCTCTTTATGTCTGTGCTCTTTGAAATATGACTTTACAGTTCCTTGCATTAAAAAGCAGAGTTCTGTTCCCTACATCTTGAATTTAGATTGACCTGATAGCTTATTAGTTCTGATCCTAGGTTTTAATAGGTTTGACCCACTGCCATTCTGTTTCTTGGAATCCTCCCTCAGCTATATGTATAAGCTTGAGTTAGCCTTTGATATGTGAGCAATAACATGGAGCCTAAATAAGATGACCTTCCAGTAGAGGTCATCCTGGATAAGTCAGTCCCCAGCCAATCCACTAGCTAACTGTTGACACCCGAGCAAGCCCAGCCGAGATGAGTCACGTCCAACCCAGAATAGCAGAACTTCCCAGTTGACCCCTTAATTTATGAACTAAATAAGTACTTTTTATTTTAAGCCACTAAGCCTTGGGGTGGTTTACATGTAGCATTATTGTAGCAAAAATAACTGATAAGAGGTATCCATAGCCTTATAATTCATAACTATCATAAGGAAAAATATAGTTGGTTTAATTTAAGTAAATCTTTTAATTGATTTAATTATATTCTGAACTCAATGCTATAGTCTTTCCCCTCGTAAGAAGAATGGTGCAACATTGCACCCTGTATCTCATGGAACAAAGTGAAGGATTTTTACAGATCCTACAGCGCACAAGATTTAAAGCCCTCTTATCCAGGCAGTAAAACTTTATACTTAGGAATTTTGTGTGCACACAGGAAGTGCTGACAAATAGGTTTGTTTGTGCTGAGCCAAATGCCCTAAAAACAAAATAGACACAGGCTCTCGTACAATGCTGGTAGAAATTGCTCTATGGAAAGATGTTTCAAAAGCTTTGAATGATGTCTTAGTCAGTTTGAGTGGCCCTAACAAATCACGATAGACTGACTGGGTGGCTTAAGCAACAACCAGAATGACAGCATGGTTGGATTTGGGTGAGGGTCATCTTCACTTCCTCACCTGGGGGGGAAAGAGAGGAAGGAAGCAAGCTCTCTTGTAATGGCACTAATCCCACCATGAGGACTCCACTCTCAAGACCTAAGTAGGGTACCTCCCCAAAGCCCTGTCTCCAAATATTATCACACTAGGGGCTAGGGCTTAAACATGAATTCTGAGGGGACACAAACATTCAGTCAATAGCAAATATGTTTATATCTCTTGGTTGGAAGAATAAAAAGGAACTATCCCTGTGTCACATCTGGACATTATAATTTCTCAGGCAAATCTCATTAATTATCACATGTAGATGAAGCTCTGAAAATAACATCACACTATAAGCACAGTCTTGGTCTGCCTATCTCTTATTAGTAAATTTGACCCAATATGGTAGAAACTAGCCATCTGTACCTATTTATATTTAAATTCAAATTAATTAAAATGTAATAAAATTCGACACCGCAGTTCCTCAGTCTCACTAACTACATTTCATGTGTCAATAGCCACGTGTGGCTGGTGGCTACATATTGGACAGCACAGATGCCAAAATTTTCCATCGTTACAGAAAGTTCTATTGAATGGTGCTGCATTCCCTGTTTCCAGCCCCACGGAGCAAGTTTGATCACTTCTATGGTTATTTAAATTTAGTTCACAAGTTAGTGTTTTGAGCACAATCACTTGTTGAGCATCTTGACCAACTATAACAGCAGAAAGATGTTATGAGACATCATCCACTCTGCTTTGTGATTCCCATACATCAGCCACCCTAAATAAGGTGGACGGGTCCTTACAAAGACCAGGCTTGTCTTCCCTCACCTGTTGAAACCCAGTGCGGTTCCTTATCCCATGCCATCTTAATGATCAGATGGATTTATAGAAAGACGTGCAGATTCTATCATTTAAAACTCAAAGGTAGATGCGGGGACATAGGATTTGCATTCTTTTATTATATAGACATCTCGACTCTGTTCTCAAAGGCCTTGCATGATGGTTAGCAGAAAGGAGAAGCCCACTTGTGCTGCAAAAATGAAAATTCTTTCAGGCCTCCAGCACAGCGTAGCAGTGGCCAGCTACTGTTCCATCTTTTTATAGAAACATTTGGTTTACAGCTGTGTAACTTTGGGTGTGCTAGTTAACTTTGTTGACGATACTTGTAATAAAGCTACCTGGTCATCGGCCTAAGGTTCATATACCCATGGTTACTAAAATTTGGTTCAAGCCATTAAAAAAATTCTTCAGTTACATCAGTTTTCTCCATATTAAACAGTTTATATATTTCCAATACTGACTGCTCCCTAATATGGTCCAGCCTACCTTCTGAACTAATTTAAAATTGAGCATTTTTAATGATTAAAATCTATAGCTGTTCTTCATAAAGAGTTTACCCTGGCATGAGAGGCTAGTAGATATTTAGGTTGTCTCAAGAGTCTACATACAGTGCCCATCCACATCTTATTTGTTTTGTTACTTCTGTTGACCTTAAACTAATAGACAGATATTTCTTCAGCAAAAATGGGTTTATTCAAGAATAACAAAGAACTGCATTTCAGGACATGATCATGGCAAAGCAGGCACAATTCAAGATGAACACAGGACTTGGGAGGGGCTGTTGTAAACAGAGTTCATGGGAGGAGACTGAAATTTCCAAGTATAGTGACTGCATTGGGTGAGTTATGGCAGCCTCCCCTTGGCTGAGACACTGTTCCTGAGCAAGAAGGAATCTTTTCTTCTTCCTGCCCAGGTAGTAGGGTAATGTTGATTCCTGTCAGAGATGCAAGGTGTCGCTTTATTGGTTAACTGATGTCAATAGTGTGCGAATAATATGCGGGTGAAAAATTTCTCTTTAAGCCTGCTTACCCCTTTTTAAGTGAGGTTTTTGTTTACTAGTTTTTACTTCTTACCAGCAGTATGCTTTTGCATTTCATGTCTTGTACACAGTCGCTGCTAAGGAATCTCACATGAAGTAAAAAAGTAATTTCAGCTATCATAGAAACTTACAGTCCTTCTTTGGTGGCTATGAACAAATATACTTGGAGTCTGGCTCTTTTACTCATTTTATTTTATTTTTATTGTTTTATTGAGGCACATTTGCCATATAGTAAACTTCACATGTTTAAACTGCACAATTTAATCAATGTTGACCTATGTATATGCCCTGAAAGCAATCACGATTATCAAGATCATGGACATAGCGCTCCCGGGATTCCTCTTGTGTCACAGTGAAAATTGCTCCCTCCCAACTCTCCCCAGCCTTCCCCATCCCGGTCCACAGGCAATCATTTACTGGTTTTCTGTCACTATGGTTAATTTACAATTTCTACACTTTAATATGGATGAAACTATAGAATGCAAACTCTTTTCTATCTGCCTTTTTCTATGAGACATAATTGTGAGATTCAACATTGTATTTCATAGCACAACAATTTATTCCTTTTAACTGCTGAGTAGTGTTTTATTATACGCAGTGTATCACAATTTGTTTATCTACTCACCTGGTGATGGGCATTTAAGTTGTTTCCAATTTTTATTTACTACAAATCAAGTGGCGATGAACATCCATGTATAAGTATGTACATAGAAATGTGCTTTCATTTCTTGTGGGTCACCTCCTAGGAGTAGAATGGCTGGATCTTGTAGTGGTTGTATGTTTATGAAGACAACTTAGAGCTGGTGGTAAATAGCAATAAACAATATAGCCTGGACAACAATTTTCTTTGAGGGATGGCCTTCATGTTGGCTGGTTGGTTGAAAAATGGGCTTTCAAAATATATGATAGCTTCGAAGTCAGAAGAAAATCATAGGACTGGAATGGATAGCACACTGCCCATTCATCATTTCAAGGACACGAAAATTTCTTTATGTCTTAAGTCTATCCTTAGATTATTGCAGTATTTATTGTGAAGGCCAATTTCATGAAATATAAAAGTGAGTTGGTTTCTCTCTGGGGATCTCTTATTATTGACTTTCTGTAGTGGTCAGGAGGCCTTGCAGATAGCCAATGAGAGGTGAGTTAGTTCCACTGCTTCCTTAACAAACAATCACAAAGTTAGCTCCTTCAAACAGCACCTATTTATTATCTTGTAGTCCTCTAGGTCAGAAGTCTCAGTATAACATGGCTCGGGTGAGTCTTGTGTAGTGCCTCAGAAGGGTCTGTGGAAGAATCCTTCCTAAACTCATCTCGGTTGTTGCTTGGTTCTGCCCTTTGCAGCTATAGTACAGGAGGCCTTGTTTCTTTGCTGTCTGCTAGCAGGTGGCTGTTTCTATGCTTCCCACATGCTTTTTCACGCTTTCGATACATCTGCCTCAGCAAGGGTGGGCCGAGTCTCTCTCACGCTTCCAAACTCTTCAGTTTGTCCTCTGCTGCATTTCTCTGGCTGCAGCTGGATAACACAGAGAAATCTTCATATTTGGTGTGTGTGTAGGGGGGGCTTAACCTTAATTATATCTGCAAATTCCCTTTGCCAAGTAACATAACATTCACAGTTTCCAGAAGCTTGGGCTTCTGTAGGGACTGTTCTGCCTACCACAAAAAGTTAAACGCTATTGGTTTTTATCTATTTCCAGAGCATACTGTCTTCCCAAAAGACCCTTTCTTATTTTAGTTAAATGATCTTGGCAACCCCTGCCATCTAGTAGGCCTGGGATATAATCACTCAGAGGAGTATTTGCCAACACTTAGCAGACACCTATTCACCTCAAATATGCGCTTGCTTTTTAATTTTTTTTTTTTTGGTGGTGGGGGGTGCTCCCAACATGAGTAGCAAGTCTTTTCCCCCGTCCCTACTATGGTCCTGAATTGTAGGCTCTGTTTTCTAAATTACCAAAATGACAAAAAGGGTTCATCATTGATAGCTGTGCTTCACTAAACTGAAAACTGAAATACTTGCCTGTGCTTATTATTTAGGACGATGGTCAGGAAAGGAATTAGAAGTGGATTTACTATGTTTCCTGGTAGTAATGTGGGCAAACATAGATGGTGAGTCGTCTGTCATCATTTGGTAGGATTCAGCTGGTAGGAGACACTTGGGTTCCCTGATAAGAGAAGTTTCCTGTCTGTGGGAAAGAGTTAAGCTCCTCTTCATAGAGGTACAAACAATGACAGTAATGGCTGCCAGGGCTTACAAAACCCAGAATTTGTTTCCTGAGGTGCTGATTCTCTGGTTTGTGCTCTCTCTCTCTCTCTCTCTCTTTCTCTCTCTCCCTCCCTCTCTCTCCCATATTTATTTCCTTTACATTTAGGAAGATATGATGGAGAAAAGAGAATACGTTAAACCATACATTATTATTATTATAAAATCCTTGTTCTTTGGGCTGATGTTCTGTTCTTCCCCATTTTGCCTTTCTCGCCCTTCAACGATTTTGCTGCTAATTAGGATTTCTAACAGGAATGAACGGTGGTAGAAAAATAAAATACGGGTACATCAAGCCTAATTACTAGTTCCGGTGTGAGGTTTGGGTAATGAGGAGGTAGAAACCAGTGACCAGAAAGAGTGGGGCTCTTCCGTCATCCTTGTTAGTCCCCTGAATGCCTGTGGCAGTCATGGGTACTGACTGTCAGTTACATGCTTGTAACTGAATGGCTTTGTTCTCAGCTTATGGATGACATTTACCATAAAGATCTAGGCATAATTAGAACCCAAGTTACTTCACAGGATACGGAGACTGGACCCAGACAGATTTGCTGTCTAGTGCCTAGCCACACACCCCAAGGGCCATGTAAATTTCCTCATCTAATGCATAGAAAGTTGAGCCTATCATCCTCCTGGATGCATGTGGGGAAGCCAAGGCCAGAATTTATTACTCATCCGCAGAATCTGTTACTGGTCAATATGGATCAACTAAGACCAGAATGCAAGTCTGCCGTTCTCTCTCCCAGCTGTTGATGTCCAGCAGGTACGGAGCAGCCATAAAGAAAGCAGAGATGCTGCATTGGAGTGGTTCGCGGGGTGGGAAGCCCCTGACATGTCGTTATCTGCAATTTCACAGGCCACTAGTGGGCCACGTGCCCTGTTTCCCACTAACAAATCACCACGAGCTGGAGGTCCTTGTCTTGAAAACCTTATTTCTCTCAGCCCAAGTATATTCTGTGGCCCTGGTGATATATAACCGGACCTCATCCTTGCATGACTTCCTGTGTAAAGAACTTTTTTTTTTTTCGCTTAGAAACCTTTTTTCCTTTGAAATTCAGCCAAAATTCAATGAGATAAAATATCTATCGTGCAGTCTCACTCTTAAAGCTAATATAATTCTCCCGTTGCAGATGTTTTGTAGTTACTATCTGCCTTCAGTTAGGAATAATCAAATAAGAAATTCCTTTCACCGACTGACATTTTGCAGATTAAATCTGAAGCATCTCGTACTTGCTTCATGCATATTGTGAGGCTTCAAAACGTGGCTGTGGTTTTGAAACTTAGCCAGGAGCACATTAATAGTGTTGTAGCTTGTATGTATGTACTGTACTGTTTTCAGCTGGTCTGAAGCACCTAGGCATTGTTTCAGTCTACCTCCATGACATAAATATAAGTGGTTAAGAGGAAAGTCTCACATTTTATAAGTAGGAGCTCTACAGGTCAATGAGGTGAAACAAACTCATGAAGGACACAGAATTCCCTAACAGATATTTCCGAGCTCTGCTTGGTAAACTATGAGTTGCCTTTTTCAATGATAGTGTAATCCAAGCTCCAAGTTTGGAGGTTTGGAGAATGAGAGGGTTTGGATTTGGATGAGCAGGAACAAGATAGAGTAGCGCTGACATTCCTTGGGTCCAACAAGCTCAGGTCTAACAAGGCTTCTACGAGGCCTCTCCCTGTCTGTTTTTATTCTGAATTTGGGTTAGGGCACAGGCTCCAATGGACAGGAGAATGTTAACTTTGCTTTCTTTGCTAGTTTAGTTCACTCGTTTCCTCAGGACCGTGTGAGTGTCTGTAGGTTAGGAGAAGACTCATGAGTTTACGCATGTTTAGAAAAGTCACTGTAGAGTAGACAGCCATCGAGGAAATTAGGACTGAAAAGGCTCCAGGAAGAAACCCAAGCCTTCTATGCTGAGAGACTATAAGAACTGCCTTTGGTTTATCGCTTCAAGTCTAAAACCCTCTGAGTGACTATTTAAAATTTAACTAATAATAATATGATTACTGTTATCTTTACTACCCAAATGAATAGAGGGTCCTTCCTATCTCTCTATACTCGGTATTTCCTTTCCCCTTTGTGGCTCATTCAGTGTTTCTTCTACATAGAAATCCTCTTCCTCTTCCTTCTGCTTTCCTTACTGCATGTGCTGTGCTTGCTCAACAGCAGTGCAGTGTTCGTGCTCCTGCACGAAGCTCCCCTGGAATTCCACAGTGATTGATTCCTCTCCTAAAGCCTCTACTAACATTTGGACCCACACAATTTCACTCTATAATATTTAAACAGCATAGTGTTCATCATATGAGGTGGTACCCCCCAAATGGAATTTATTTATAAAAATTGTGTATTTACTCTTGCATGTTTAAACTCAGTCACCTCAAGATACTCTCCATTTGATGTAATAACACTTATTGAGATGTTTTTTCTACTGCTCAAAACAGTTTTTGAACTTGTTGATTTTGTTTCTGCCATTTTTCTGCCTCTTCCACATTGGCACAATGATTCTGTTTGAGGACTTTTTGCACCCAGAGAAACAAAAAAAAATGCAGTTAGGGGCAAGATCTGGTGAATAGGGGTGATAGGGCATGGGGGTCATGATGGTTTTGGCCAAAAACTGCTGAACGCTCAACATGGTGTGGGCAGGTGAGCTCTTAAATCACCCATCATTAACTGGGCAAATATGTTAAAAGGGTCCTCAAAAAAGCTTCACTAAAGCCAAACACAGACTCTCAAAACAAGGCCAGCTGGTACAATGATACAGATGGGTTCGTAGAACACTCCCCTAGTTGGGGAAGCCTGTGCTACAGAGGGCTCGCTCTCCAGAACATAATTCTTGTTCTTTTTGGGTCCTCCCTCATATGGAACATGCGCCATAGATAACTGAGGGAGTGACTTTCAAAATGAGAAAGCATTCAATACAGCATTCATATCTTATTCTGTTGAGTAACCTAAATGAATGAGTGGGCATTCTCATTTAGTTTTATTCTAAAAGCTGTTAATTTCTACCATTATTAACACATAAATTTCTATTATTATAGGTCCTGATAACATCATCCCTCTTTATCCCGTCAGAGAACTGCATGGGTGTGAGTCTTGAGCCACTTTCTTCCAACAACACTCCATTCACAAGCTCAAAATGAAACATAACTTTGACTGTATCTTTTAAGAAAGATTTGAAGAACATTCTCCCTGCTTCAGACTGAAATAATTGCCTGAACTTCCCCCTTCATTTATTACATTTATACATAGCTTATTGTATTTCTACAGACATTAAGAACTCCTAATTTGACTAATATATTAAATAGACACTTTATTTTATATCAGTCTTCATTCAATAATCTCAAATAATAGCTTGTAGTCGTCATATCAGGTTTCCTTTTGAGTGTTCTTCAATGTGTTCTAGTCACCATCAATAATAATCAAGCCTCAGTGAGATCATTATCTCATTCCTGAGCTGTCAGTCATTCACTACGTGCACAATTAAGACGACGTAGAAGACAGTTGTCTAAGAACTCTTACGGCTGCCTGAAAACAAGCAAGCTGCACTTCCATTGCAGGCGGGGTCTATTCTGACAATGCGATAGGGTTTTGCAATGAGCAGTAGGAGCAGAGGATGTGTTGTGGTGGGTTTCTGGCAGCAAAATAGCCCTCAGTTCACCTTGCCCTCTACATCCTTATCTACTCTGAGCTTGAAAAATATGTCTCTACCTCACATTCAAGGAAGCCAAGGACAATAGAAACTTAACAATAAGCCATAATATTCCTTGGTACACAAAACAGTCCTTTCTTCCTGGATTAATATAATTTAAACAATCCACCAAGGCAATTTTATGCTGTTCCAGTCTACATGAGCAGTTCAAGAAATATCTGGTGATTCTAATTCAGTAGTTATTGAGGCAAAGGGAAGCCATTGCTGTCTTTACCTTACAGTTCTTTGAGCTTTCAGGGCGCACTACTGAAAAATCAATGCCCAGCATTTTTAGAGAAGATGCTTTTAATGGTTTTCCTGTTGACCTCACCACGAGAAGTTGTCATATTCAATCAATGTAGCAGTGTTGTGCTGATTGATCTGATCCCTGCCCCCAAATATTTCTGAGTGCATACAGGGTGAATATACAAACCTTGGTTCCAGTGCTCATTTCTCAACAAACTAATCTCTACACTGACTTTCCCCTTAATGACAGAATTCATCTATGCTGCTGCCTTTTTGTTCCTAGCTGTGTAAGAAATCAGTGTAGGGGGACCCATGCCATATCTCTAACTTCGTCAGAGTGCTATGACAGCTCAGCATGCCCTGTGTTAATGAGAAAGAACCTTCCTCTTCTACATTAAGTTCACTTGAAGAATTTTGCAAAATACCAAGGCTCAAAATAGCACAGTTCTTTGAATGCACGCACTCATAGAAGTATTAAACCCAAAGATTGTGCAAGTGAACACAAACATGTGCAGAAACACACGCATGGTATAAAGGAGTTATACTATCACTGAGTTTTACGGCTGGCACCAGCATGGCCCCCAAACAGCACAAGCTTTGGTCTAGGTCTACCTCTGTCTAGACTTCTACCTTTATGATGAGCTATAGGTATCTATCATCTGTTCCTTTAATGTAGCGTTGGTTATGACTCACCATGTCCATCATTTCTGCTGTCTCAATTTTGAACCTTTAGTGCTCTGTGGGTTTTAAGGTCTCTGAGCTCCTCCTTCTCTCTAGAGTTGAATACTTGTTTTGTGTTGAGAATCAAATAAATGCTTTGAGGGGTGGGAGGCACATCTACTTCACAGACATCCCAAGTTCTAATTGAAGGTAATTGCCTTCGTTACACTAGAAAAAGTCCACTTTGGATACAAAAAATGAACAAGGAATAAGTGCAAAGAATCATCTTGACCACGTTTATGTTTGTCTCATATATCCTCATCCAAGAATAGCTAGAAGCCATCAGGGAAAAATCTTGATATGTTGCCCAGTTATTTCAGTCAAACTGAATCCCATGCTTGAAGCACCATCCAAAAAGGGTGTAACACCTGGCATCCTAGAAAGCAAAGTCCCCGTAAGGCATTAAAAAGTCTCACAGTCAACAGAAATATTGGCCCAGAGATGCTAAATTCCATATGTTCCTCAAGCACATTTTCGATGAGTGTGTTTTGATAATCTCCAGCAAGGTTAGTTTGCAAAGGCCTGACTTCAAACACAGGTGGCAAACACAAGGCCCACGGGCCGAACCTGGCCCTCTGCCTTGTTTTATCCGGCCCAGCACCTTGTTTCTTCCTGGTGGCAGTGCTGAGCTCTCACTAAAGGAGTAGTTACATTTATACAGTCCTACAATTGCATTTGGCCCTTTGAAGGCAACCTCGAGGCTGATATGACCCCTGGTGAAAATGAGTTTGACACCCCTGGTTAATTACAGGTCTAGAGCGTGGGTGCTGATGGAGAGTCCCTTGTGGTGTACTTTCAAGCCTCCTCATAGTTTGTTCTCATCATGTGGCTTTCAAACTGATATTTCCAACCAAGGCTATATATCTGCCAGGGCCACTCTTTAATTAGCTACTTACGTTAACCTTCAGTGAGTATTTCCCCCTAGAACAGAGGGAACGCTTCCAGCCTTTTAAGTACATGGACAACAATTGTGTATAAAAAAAGGACCCTGGAGCATTCTGGGAACTCAGATCAAACCTTGGGAAATCAGTTAATAGTCTCCCGTGGCAAGGTAAATCTGAGGGTCATAGAATATAGAATATTGATTTTTAGTGGAGTGTTTCTTTCCAAATGATTTTTGTCTGTTGGTTTTAACCTTTTGTATGTAGTAATAAATGGGGCATTAATATGAAAGAGCCATGTAAAAAGTCTGCCTCTGTATCAGCATTACCCACTAAAATAAATCACAGTGACCTCATCATGTAATGAAATGTGTGCAAACTCTCTTTACAGATGATCCATAACCTACAGTCAAGGGCAAATTTTATTTTGCACACACAAACATTTCTTAATGTGGTCTCAAATACCACATCTCCCCATGAGCCTGCTGAGTGTAATGTCGCTCTTGGGCTGTGACCAAGCAAGAGACAGAGCAGTACAGTACCGAACAGTGAGAGTTCTGGAGTCCAACTCTCCAGAGTGGGGGTTGGGCTAGTCACCATCACTGTCCAACTGTGTGATCTTGAACAAGTCATTTGACCTGCGATTCCTTGGCTTTTCCACCAGGAAGCTGGACATAACAATAGCACCCATTCCATGAGTCATGGTGAGGTGACTAATACATGTAAGGCAGCTAATTAAGTTCCTGTCACATACCGAGCATGTGATCACATTATCTCTTATTACATAATGCCGGGCTAGGTTCCATGCTAATTACTGTACATTTAAAAAATAAAGTTTGTATTTTAAAATAGTTTTAAAGAGAAGTTGCAAATTTATAACAAAGTTCTCATTGGCTCGGCACCCAGTTTCCCCTATTGTCAACAGCTCGTACTGCTGTGTTACATTTGCTACAATTAATAAGCCAACATCAGCACACTATTATTAACTCAACTGCAGGGTTTTTCTTATTTCATCAGTTTTCTTTTTCTGTTCTAGCATCCCATCCAGGACATTACACATTACATTTATTTTCATGTCTTCTTAGGCTCCTCAGCTGTGAAAATTTTTGAACTTCCCTTGTTTTTGATGACCTTGACAGTTTTTAGATACGGTATTTTATAGACTGTCCCTAAATTTGAGTTTGACTGATGTGCAGGGTCTGGCACAAATAACACCACTCTTTATTACATAAAAACCTTTTATTACAAAATTATAAGTGTGTAATTCTGTAACATAGCTATAACTCAAGCACACCATATGACATTTACATGAAATGTTCAAATTGCTGTCCATCTCCTGTGAGACATTCACGTACCCTACCAACCACCCTCAGTGGCATTATCTCTTCTGGACCCTGTATTTCTCAGTCACACTGGGATTGTAAGGGTTTTGGGGAAAAAGAGAACAGAAGAAAAGTGTCTTTCTCAACAACACATCAAGAGTATGCCCTTTCAACTTAACACTGAAGATGTTAGTTAACATTGAAAACCTGGCTAAGGTACTGTCTTTTCCAGGTCTTTCTATAACCCCCCTTATAGGCTGTATTCTTTGAAAGGGAGTCACTAAGTGTATTTCACACTTAACAGGTGGGGAGTTGTGCCTTGCCTTCTTAAGGGAAGAATATATACATAAATTGTAATTTTCCTCTAGAGATTTGTCCCCTCTCCACCATTTTAAAATTATTTATTTATATTAGTTTGGACTCATCTTTATAATATCCTTGGGTTATAGTTTAATGCTGTATTATTTATTTTGTTGCTCAAATTGTTTCAGCTTTTTCCATTGGGAATTCAGTTGCCTCTGTGTCCCCTTGACATATCTCCATTATTTTGTTTTTTAAGTACCTTCTTACTTTCTGGCACTACAAGACTCTCCAGATTTATCTTGTATATTTTTCCACCCCAGCCCTATAATTGGTTATTTTTCCAAAAAAGCCCTAATCCCTTTAATCAGAGAATGGCATTAGAAGCCAAGATCTGGGCACTGAGTATGCTTTTTGCTATCGTGTTGTTGCTTCAGTAGCTGGAGCTGGGAAATATATGCATACTAATCCACATGCAAATGTGTTTGCATGCAGATTATGTACAGGTATTTCTGTATAAATTCATTATATATATTAAGCTAAATTTACATTCATAATGATGCCTTCACCTTGATACCAGGAACACATGGTTTATTCTAGCTTTCCCCCTTTGCTTATCTGTAACTTCCCACTTCAACTATGATAAACTTGGCCTCTATCATATGCTTTTCATTCATTTATTTGTTCAGTGTTGATACGTATGTGCAAATATTTCAGAATTGTTAACTCATATCCCATGAGAACAACTGGACCAATTAGAGTGTAATGCTTATGTTCCATTCCTTAATATAATTTTAATAAGTTTGGGTTAGCCTTGTGAGCTCTCAACTACCACCTTTTGACATCAACATTTGACATTCTTGTCTCTGTAAATATGCCCTTCACAACATGAAGAGAGGGGTTGACATATCCAAGCAGATTTGGATAAAGTCTGGCTCCTGTAGTAGAACTCTTTGCCTGTAAGTTCTTGACAACATAAATCTTAGGAACTACTCTCTTAATTTTCATGACAGATATTAACTAAAGTCTCACTAGCCATGAGTTACTAAACCCTTAGGAATTCCTAAATCTATTCTCTCAAGAGATGCTGTTGAGAGACACCAATAATAGGCAATCCGCCGTTCAAGAAATCCCAACAACTGCAATGCTGGAACAGATAACACTGTGGTCTATGTGGGCTGTCAAGTCCACACAAAATATCAGAGTAAAATATCAACTGCTAGTGCCCTGGAGAAACAAACTGCAAGTGAAAATTCATGGTGGGTCCCATTCTTAGGTGATGCTGGCATGGTTAGGAACCTTACAGCCTGTATTTAAATCTCAGAGTCTGCCCGGGGATTCTCTTCCAGACCCCCATGTAATTCTACAGATTTCAGGAAAAGGGCTGAAAGGTATAAAATGCTTTAGTATGTCACAAAGTAGAATCTTTTATGTACAGCATTCTATTGAATTATAGATGCTATATTGTATTAATCAGAAGTTAATCATAAAAGTAGATTTACAATGCTAATGCATACAGCTTTTTTATTTTATTTTTGTAATAAACAAGACTCTATATTGGTTGCTAGAAGATGCTATGTTAGATGCTAATTAAATAGGTAAGAGATAAATAGCAGCAATTTTGAACTGGTGTGCCATAAGAATTTTTAAAACACGCAATACCCAACTAGTCATGGGACTGATCTCTTTCATCTTAGGTTGTCAAATAAAAACAACAACAGCCAACACAACCATAGCTGTCTGGTGTGAATGAATCAAAATTGTATCTTTTTCTTTGACAGACCAGCAAAAAATTTTTTTGATGTGCTGCAGAATTTTAGTAATTAGTTTATATGTGCCACACGATGAGAAAGGTTAGAAATAGCTGATTGAGTTCTCACAAATTGCTCCTGGATTTCTGCACAATCCACTCTACCTATTATTACATCTAAACACCCAGCATGAAACTAGAGATAATAAAAAGAAACAAACCACTGACAAGAACTCAGAATGGACTATAATTAAACTAAACCAGGAAAATCCTTAACGTGTAGAAAAGAAAGCATGTTTCCTATTACACATAAATAAGTGGAATGGTGCTATTAGCATAGATATGCCTGCTTAGGGTTCGGAAGGGTCTAAGAGGAAGAGGCTCAGCAAGGATTCTTACCCAGCAAACGGGTTTGAGAATGGAGTTAGTTCTTGATGAATTTTAACAACACTCTAACTCCCCACACTGGCTAACGCAGCCAGCTCTCTGCAACATACTCCATCTCCACGATTACCTGCCACATGCTTACTGCAGACCTGCAAGGATTAGTTACCCCAAGGGGATGGTTTATAACTCCATGGCGGTGTTTTATGCCAGGTCAGTAATAAAAGCAAAGGCACACATCAAGCTGCCATGGTTTTCTCTTTATGAAGGAACAGAGGGCCCCACAGTTCAGCTGAACGTTACCAGCTGACCCTCAGCATCACTCCAACGTATCAGCGATCGTCCTCATTTGTTTTTCACGTGCACTGCAGTTTTTTGAAAGACACAGTCGCTAAAATGCAATTGCATTTTCAGGGAATTGAAAGCTTACCATAATTATCATCAATTTGCAGGGAACATGCTGTGCATGTGTTTTACAATGGGGGCACTTCTCCCTTAACAATAGATTGCGATGGTGCACTCAGAAAGAAAGTCTACATTGTTTACAAGTGCTAAGACCAGGCGGATTTAGGCAATAGAAACTAATAACAGTGATGATATCATGTGTCAATGAAATGATCATTTTTTCTTCTCTTCAACCTTACATAAGAGTTATTTACATTTTTTACTATATACATTTTATTTTTTCTTTTTTTAAAAAATTTTTATTGTCTTTTTCCATTCCCATTTAGCCCCCTTATACCTGGCCTGCCACAAGCACCACACTGTTGTCTGTGTCCCCTTATGCTCTTTTGAGTTAGTGCTTTGGGTTCCTTTGGAACCCAAAGAGAGACTGCAGAAGAGAGATTTCCAGAAGAGAGATTGCAGGGTCAAAAGCCAGATCTACTTCGAATTCTTTGAGGCATAGCGCTTTCCACCATGGTTGTACCAGTCTGCATTCCTACCAACAGTTCAAAAGGGTTCCTCTTTCTCCACATCCTCACCAGCACTCGATATTTGTTGATTTATTGATGATAGCCATTCTGACAGGTGTGAGGTGATACCACTTTGTGGTTTTAATTTGCATTTCTCTGATGATTAGTGACATTGAGCATCTTTTCATATGTCTATTCGCCACCTGTATGTCCTCTTTGGAGAAATGTTTATTCAGGTCCTTTGCCCATTTTTTAATTGGATTTTTTTTGGTGTTGGGTTTTGTAAGTTCTTGAAACTTTTGGATATTAACTCCATATGAAATGTATCATTGGCAAATATGTTCTCCTATTCTGTGGGTTGTCTTCTTATTTTGTTGATGGTTTACTTTGCTATGCAAATACTTTTAGTTTGAGGTAGTCCCATTAATTTACATTTTAATAAATTAAAAAAAAACAAATAGTGGAGAGGTGCTATTTTTCTGTGATGTGAGAGGAGAAAACCTTTTAGGGAAAGAAGAAAATACAGAGTCAGAGGAAACAAAAAACTCACAGATTCTAGACAAGCACATACAAGCCTAGCCTATTGTGAATTATTTCTTATCACAAATTTTCCCAAGAAAAGGATAAAAAAAAAAAAAAAGACTGAGCAGCCCAGGCCTTCAAGAAAAATTGAGGGCATTTTTGTTCTTTGAGATCATTATTTAAAAAATGACCCAGTCCAATTTCCTTCAGTTAATTTAACATTTAGTCTTTTAAAGGAGTATGAATTTTATTTTCTTTCTTTGCTTGATATTTTAGCAATATGAAATCATTACAGCCCTTTCTATTTCGATATGAATTGAGAGTGTGTCCAATTATTTATTGAGCGTGTCATGCTCTCAGACAAAAACAGGCAGTGGAGAGCTACAAACGCCAAAAACTCAGCAGAGTGTTTTCTCCTGGAACAGTTGTATTTACCAGTGTTTCCCATGGCACTTCTGGGTTCTCACCAATGTCCTGTCTGTGGCGAACGGCTCTGGTGCTCGGGTGGGGCTGCTGCTTTGCCCACCCAGCGCTGCTTGGCAGGGGCCCGGCCCTGCTCGGAGGCTGCCGCCTCGGTCCTTGCTGTGAGACCCCGAATCCATGGCCTGTGAGGTTTCAGTGGGGCAGCCAAGGTACTTCCTTTCCAAATTTGGATCTGACTAAGTAGACCTATGAGTCAAGTGAGGATAAAATGCTTTATTAACAATGTGATTGTATACATAGGAAACAAAACAATTTATATTACAAGTAGATTAATAAGAAAAATTGGATGCAAGTCCCAAAGACAAATATCAGTAGTGTTTCTACATACTGGCAACAAATAATTTAAAAGAATTCGAAGACGCTAACTGTAGCAGTACCGTAAGAATTGAATACTTAAGATCCGCACATGGAAACCTTACAAAGCGCTAAGGAAGTCCTGTGTAAATGGAGGCCTCTGTAAATGCCCGTGTCATGATCTGGGAGCAGTCACATGGGTGTGTAAATAGTCGTTGACTTGGACAGTAAAGATTTCTTCACTTTACCACGTGTGATTTTAAAAGTTAACCAAAAAACGAAAAACAAAAAATACCCCAAACTGGCTTGTGGACATGGATTGCATATATGGCCACAACAGACTTGTGAACACTTGACCCCGGAACTGGACAGAAGAACCTGTGCAGCCGACTGGCACAGCTGGGTAACTATAGCCCACATTTACCGGATGCCAGAGAACCAACCAGAACCCTTGAGTACCGTCAAGTGGCTGGCTCCAGACCAGAGACGGGGGTTGAACTGAGCATGCCCCATTCCTTTTTCTTAATAGGCCAACAAGATGAATCCTCTGCTCCTCTCATTAGGTGAGATAAGAGGCCTAAGGTGTTACTCAGTAGAAGTCTCTTCACAAACAAACAAACAAAAAACATTCATTGAAGGAAAAGGAAGGCATATCTCCTTAATCCTGACTTCACTTCTCCATACTTCAGTCTCCTCTCATTTGTGTGACAGTGGAACCTATGCTTACTCAGTTGTGTAAGGATTAAAAAGGATGATATATGTGAATGGGCTTGTTAAGTACCAACAGATGTTGAATTGGAGAAGCAGAGCATACAGACTTTGGAGGGGAAAGAGAACTTCAGGAAGATCATCTGACCCATTCGTGGTATTTTTTAAATTAGGAAACTGAGGCCCAGGGAGACAGAGACCCTGGCCCAAGGTCCATGGTCCTTTGCAAATGTGTTCTTGACAGATTGTAGCAGAACTGCCTCTGGGCCCCTGTGGTTCACGTGCCTAGTCCAGAGTCTTTCTTCTCTACGGCTCTGCAGAACAGTCACCCTAAACGCTAGTGGATAGAGTTGCTGACCCTTTCCCCAGCCACCAAAGACGTCCTGTTTTCACTAGGTACACAGCCAACCCCTCCCCCGTGGAGGCCCTGCCTGCTACTGCTCCCAGGCAGCGATTTCTAGCCCCTGTTGTGCATCCACAAAAGGAACGAGATTACTGTTTTAGAATCAAGGTAGCTATTTTCACAATCCACTCTGGAGTTGTTAGGCAGGTATTCTTTCGAAGGTAAATAAACGCAGGCGACTCCAATTATTCGATTCCATTTAGTGTATTAGAAAAGGTAATGCTTTAATGATGCCCTCGTGGTCTACAACAGTCACTGCACCACAGCAAATGAATCATAAAATCCCCTTTTCCCTAACAGCACTGAGATTAGTGTTACGAAAAGGCACTAAACCCAGGGAATTGAAATGTTTTTACCTTCTTACCAAGTGACAGTATTATTAGTTTGGATATTCTATTCACTGATCATGAAAATATAGGGTCTTTGGGGAACAGGAAAACCTGTAACATATTCTGTTGGTTTGATGATAGATCCTGGCAACATTCCCTATTGACAGTTGCTCTGGTAAAGAGAGCGGTCCTGTGAAGGCCAGGTGATTTTCTAACTCACTGTCACTCCTTCCCAATTGTTAGTTTCTACTGAGCTGGGGCAGCACCCCCCACACCTGCAGACCCGGTAGGCTGGCCGGGTAGGGAAGTTCACGGGCTCGTGCCAGACGGACAAACACGCAAGCTCTTTGTGTTTATTTTGGAAAGGCTGTGAATTACAAATACGTCCTAAAAACACGTGCCTGGCTTCCCGGCTGTCTGTATGATATATACGGACCGGATGGGCTTCTTTGTCATAGTTGGCTGTTGATAAATTAGACACTGGTGCTTCTTGTCAGAGAGACAGCTGGGCACATCTGGCACCATCCCAGGGACAAATCTCAAACCAACTTGACAGCCATACTGGTGACAGCAGGATGCCTTGTCCCCTGTCACCAGAAAAGCACCACCTCTATAGATTTCTATATCTGCACTTGCATTGCTCCGAGAATAACAGAAGCACCGAGGGCCAAGGGGGCATCTGCATGCCATCACTCGCCCTGCATGTGTAAATGGTGAGATAAACGACTCTGGCAGGATTATCATGAACTCATTATGTGAGTATTGTATCTAACAAACACACGAAATAGTAGCCAGTAGTATTCT
>PVKM010018303.1:0-25155 GCA_004027735.1 Carollia perspicillata
CAGAAGGGGAAGAGGAAGAGCAACAAGTGGAAAACTTATTTGAACAAGTAATAAAGAAGAACTTCCCCAATCTGGCAAAGGAAATAGAGTTCCAGCAAGTCCAGGAAGCTCAGAGAGTCCCAAAGAAGTTGGACCCAAGGAGGAACACACCAAGGCACATCATAATTACATTACCCAAGATTAAAATGAAAGAGAGAATTCTAGAAGCAGCAAGAGATAAGGGGACAGTCACCTACAAAGGAGTTCCCATCAGACTGTCAGCTGATTTCTCAAAAGAGACCTTACAGGCAAGAACGGGCTGGAAAGAAGTATTCCAAGTAATGAAAGGCAAGGACCTACATCCAATATTGCTCTATCCAACAAAGCTTTCATTTAAAATGGAAGGGCAGATAAAGTGCTTCTCAGATAAGGTCAAGTTAAAGGAGTTAATCATCACCAAGCCTTTATTATATGAAATGTTAAAAGGAGTTATCTAAGAAAAAGAAGATGAAAAATATGAACAGTAAAAGGACAGCAAACTCACAGTTATTAACATCCACACCTAAAACAAAAGCAGACTAAGCGGTCACCTAAAACAAGAGCAGAGCCACAGAAATGGAGATCACATGGAGGGTTAGCAACAGGGGAGTGGGAGGAGGAGGCGGGGGAGAAGGTACAGAGAATAAATAGCATAGACGGTGGGGAGAAAATAGGGAGAGGGCAAGAGTAGTGTGGGAAATGTAGAAGCTAAAGAACTTATGACCCATGGACATGAACTAAAGGGGAGAGAGTGGGTGGGAGAGGGTGTGCAGGGTGGAGGAGAATGAAGGGGTAAATGGGACAATTGTAATGGCATAATCAATAAAATATACTTTTAAAAAAGAAATAGATCATAGAGAAAATCTGTTTTCCTTTGTTTTGAGAGTCCCAGCTAGTCTCTGGCTAATAGTGGTAGCTGTCTCAAAAGGTGTCTTGCCAATGCCCAGTTTATAGAAAGTGCTATGTGAGTTTCAGTATGGGAACATAAAATGAAGGCTAAAGACAGACAGTCCTCAAGAAGCTTAATATTGAATGAGGGAAAAGCATGTTTTAGTTGAAGGTAGCTGTGGCTCCTGGGATGAGAAGGGAGGCAGTCAGGTAAAAAGGAACGAGTCCAACAGAATCGTCCCCCAGTTATTGCTGATGAGCGTGGGAAGAGCAACTGATGGAGATAAGACCAACGGTCTGGGCTCAGCTATGGCCACTAGCCTGTTGGGGCACTAGGCACTGTGGTGTGTCTGTGAGCAGCTGTGCCTTCAGAGTGGCCTGGTGGGCTGGAGAACAGGCTGGCACATTTATGAGTTACAAAAAGGATGGCAACAGCTTAGGTAATCTATCAGCAGCTTGAAGAGAATGGGAACCTGCTCCAGCTGATGGAAGTTTATGGTCAATGCAATCTGGAAACTATACAGAACACAGGTGGCAAACACAAGGCCTGCAGGCTGAATCCAGCCCTCTAGCTTGTTTTATCCAACCCGGCACCTGGTTTCTACCTGGCAGCAGCGCCGAGCACCTTGCCCCTAGTTAAGGAGTAGTTACATTTATACAGTCCTAAAATTACATTCGGCCCTTTGAAGGCAACTGGGAGGCTGATGTGGTCCCTGGTGAAAATGAGTTTGACACCCCTGGTATAGAGCAACCCAGCATCACAAATACTCCCTGGGGGCTTGACCTTAATCCTCTGTAGTCTATACCTAGACACAAAGGTCTAGCTTACAATGTGTTACCTCTGGTATGTGGTATTCTACAAGCTAGAAACCTTGGTTTTATAGAATTCATACAGTTAACTTGAGAGGTCAGACAGACTCTGAAATGTCTTCCACATCAGTGGCCAGAGACAAAATGAAGCACAAAGGAAACACGGAATTTGTTCTGTGTTTAAAATTCTCTATTTTGAGACTTGTCCATGTTGAACTAACACATGACTATACGTGCTAAGCACTGCTCTGGGTTCTGTGAGGCATAAACTTTTCTTTTTATATCACCATTTCCTAGTCACGCTGGAGGCTCAATATTTAGACCCTGCATCTATACATTCACTTTGGCTTTTCTTTGTTTTAACAATTCAATGTTTTCTTTTACTACTGTAAATCCATAGAGTTGTGCAACCAGTATCACAATCAATTTTAGAATACTTTTATCATTCCCCAAAAGAAACTGCCTACCCATTAGTAGTTACTCCCCACTTCACCCCAGTTTTCTCTACCCCAGCCCTAGGCAATCATTAATCTGCTGTCTTCAAGGGTTCACCTGTCTGCAAACTTCCTAATAATGAAATAATACCATATGTGGTTTTTGTGACTGTTTTTTTTTTCACTTAGTATAATGTTTTTACATTTTGTCCATGTTGCAGCCTCTTTCAGTATTTCACTCCTTTTTATTGTTAAATAATAGTCCACTGTGTGAATACATCACATTTTACTTGGTCATTCGTTAGTTGAGGAACATTTGGGTTGTTTCCAATATTTGTTATGATTAATGCTGCTATGAATATTCATATATAAGTTTTTATGTGAACATATGTTTTCATTTATTTTGGCCATGTTTATGAGTGAAAACAATTTGGGGAGTGGAATTGCTGGGTCATGTAGTAACTATGTTTAACCTTTTGAGGAACTCTGACTTTTTCCCAAAGAGGCTGCACCATTTTGCATTCTCATCAGCAGTGTATGAAGGGTTCCAATTTCTTCCCATCCTTGCCAACTCTTGTTATAATCTGTTGTTTTGACTATGGGCTATTTAAATCCATCCTAGCCAGTGTGAAGTGGTATCTCAAAGTAATTTTGATTTGCAGTTTCCTGATGGCTAATGATGTTGAGCAACTTTTCTTGTGCTTCTTGGCCATTTCTATATCATCTTTGGAGAAATTTTATCAGATCCTTTGCCCATTTCTAAAGTTAGGTTACATTTTCTATTTTTTTCCTGTGTGTTGTCTTTTCACTTTTTAAATGGTATTAATTGAAGCACAAAGGTTTTAAATTTGAGAAAGTCTATCTTATCTATTTTTTCTTTTGTCATTTATCATTCTGGTGTCACATCTAAGAAGACTTTGCCAAACACAAAATCATGGAGATTTGTTCTTGTATTTTCTACCAAATGTGTAGTTTTATCTTATACATTCATATTAATGATCCATTTTGAATCCATTTTTGTGTATGAAGTGAGGAAAAGATCCCACTTCATTTATTTATTTGTATGTGACCATCCAGTTGTCTCTGCACTAGTGTTTGAAAATGCTGTGTTTTCCCTATTCAATTGTCTTGGCATCCTTGTTGAAAATCAATAGGTCATAAATGTGCATATTTATTTCTGGACATGAACTTCTATCCCATTGCTCTATATGTCTGCCAGTACCACACAGTATTGATCCTGTAGTTTTGTTATAAGTTTCATAATTGTTAGGACCTCCAACATTTTTTCTCCTTTTCAAGATCATTTTGGTTATGCAGAGTCCCTTGAATTTCCCTATAATTTTTAGGATCAGTTGCTAATTTCTGCAAATAAGACAAGTACAATTTTGATAGAGATTGTGTTGAATGGACAGATCAATATGGGAAGTGTTGCTATCTTAACAGCACCAAATCTTCCATTCCATGAACGTGAGATGTATCTCCCATTTGCTTAAGAATTATTTAACTTTCTTCAACAATGTTTTATAGTTTGCAGTGTATAAGATTTGCCCTATTTAAATAGTTCAATTTATCCCTAACTTTTTAATCCTTATAAAATTGTTTTTTAATTTTATTTTTTGCCTGTTAATTGCTAGTACATAGAAATACAATTAATTTATATCCATATATTATGTATTATATATACTACATTATATAATATAGTATATGTAATATTGTAATATATTGTATATATTATATTTCATATAGTATATATTAATGTATATTTATATATTATATATGTACACATGGCTTCTATGCTGCAACCTTGCTGAACATTTTATTAGTCACTTTCTTATAAAATTCTATTAAATGTTTTAATTTGAGTAATGCTATCTACAAATGCAAATAGTTTCACTTATTCTTTTCCAATTAGGATGCCATTTACTTCTTTTTCTCACCTCATTACCTTGGTTTGAAATTCCAGTACAATGTTGAATAGAAGTGGTGAGAGTGGACATTTCTTGCCTTGATCCCAGTCTTAAAGAACAAGAGTGCCTTTCATCATTAAATAGAGATGCTAGCTGTGGCTTTTTGAAGATGCTCTGTATTAGGTTTTTAAAAAGTTCCCGTCTATTGGTGGTTTGGTGAGAGTTTTTATCATGAATGAGGGCGGCAGACTCCAGCCAGCAGAGTCTACCTGTTGTGACTGAAGACAAGAACAAATGCACAGGCTACAGCAATCCTGTGGAGAAAAGGGGGACGGCACAGCCCCTCTCTCAAGGGGAGAGCACCTCTGAGTGCCTCAGCCACTCTCTCAAGAGGAGAGTGCTCCAACCCTTGCCTAGACAAGCTTTTCTTGTTTTTCCTGGGTATTACATCAAAGAAGGATTTGTTATCTATTACATAGAATATTATTGTCTACATTTCAGGTACAATCAAGGAAATAAAAATAACAAACACAGAAGGGAAAGGTGGCAAGCTGATTAGCTCCATCCCTGGGAAAATTCACACAGGCTTTGGAAATTACCTTGAAGATAGACAATACACATCTACTGTTTCAGACCAGGGTGAGGGAGTTTTAGCAAGAGCGAGCCATAACAGTCTGTATGCATTTTCTAGGCCCAATTCACACAGGAAAACTCGGTTTGAAGGTCTGGCTCCTGCCCACCACCTCACTTCTGTAGGTTTTCCATACAGAGCTGAGTCACATTTGCTAGACCAAAACAAACTGGTCCCCTACAGGATGAGTATTGAATTTTGTCAAATACTTTCTCTGCATATCTTGTTCATCACATGTGATCTTTGTTCTATTAATATGGTGTGCTACATTAACTGATTTCAAATGTTAAACAAATCTTGCACTCCTGGGATAAACTCCACTTGGTCATAGTGTGTAATACTTTTCAAATGTTATTGGATTTAGTTGGCTAAATTTTAAAAAAATTTTTTGCATGTATATCCATAGGGATAGGATCTGTGGTTTGTCATTGTCATTGCCCGGCATTGATACCAGGTAATATTGGCATCATAAAAATGATTTGAAAAATGTTCCCTCTTTCTTTTTTCTGAAAGGGTTTATGTAGAATTGGTATTTTCTTTTTAAATTTTTGATAGAATTCACCAGTGAAGCCATGTGGGTCAGAGCTATCTTTGTGGGCAGATTTTTAATAATTAATTCAATTCATTTTACTTGATAGAAGTCTATTCATTTTTAAACTTTCTTCTTTAGTTAGACTTTATAATTTGTGTTTTTCTAAAAATGCTTCCTTTTTATGAATGTGTCTAATACATTAGCATAAAATTGTTCACAATAATCTCTTATAATTATTTAATCATGGTAGGGTCTATAGTGATGTCTCCTTTATCATAATTTTGTCAGTGGGCATCTCCTATTTTTTTCCTGGTCTGTATAGCTCAGGGGTTAGCAAACTATGACACATGGGCCAAATCTGTCCTATGATCTATTACTTTATAACTCAGGAGTTAAGAATAGTTCTTACATTTTTAAAGAGTTGTAAAACATTAACAGCAACAACAATAATTAGAACATGCAGCAAAGACCATACATGGTCTGAAAAGTTTATAATTTTTACTATCTGTTCCTTTATTCTGAAGAGTGCTTCAGTTGTCCAGGTCCCAGACGTTCTCAACAAAAGGCATTTATTTGTTTCTTCTCAGAGTGTTTAAAGAGACTGATATGGAAGAAAGGGTACTATGTGTCTCATATCCATCCTTGATAGGAACATGTAAAAACTATACTTCCCAGCCCCTTGTAGTTGGGTGGAGCCACGTGTCTAGACAAAAATATGTGTGCAGAAACAATAATTGGATCCTTTCCAAGCCATGGCAGTGAAAAGCCCATGTGCTATTCTTCCATCTCTTTCTTTTCTTTTGATGGTAAGGGTGGTGGCTTTGTATGAAGAGGGCAGAGATATACGTTTGACAAAGTCTTGATTGTGAAGTCCTCACATAGGCAACAGCTTCTTTTGGATAATAAAAAACTTTGAGTGGGCAAGAAATAAACTTTTAAGTGCTAAGCCATTGAGATCTGGAGTTGTTTGTTACCTCATCAAGAATCTAGCTTACTCTGAGGTAGGTTATTGGAAGGCCAACAGTGAAATTACCTTCTGAAGCAGCTCAAAGGATTGAGGGGGGAATGTCATTAACAGGAAACCCACACTCTAGTGTCATCTGATCCAGCTCCTTCCACAGTGAGGTAGTATTCACAGAGCACATGCCTTTCTTGCAGTTGTTAGGGTCTGACCTTTTCGGTGGAAAACAATGTCTTAGACATAATCTAAAATACAGATATAATCAACTGTGAATTAACTAGAGCCCATCTATTCAGAACCTTCACTTATAGAAATAGTTTCAACGATAAGCATGAAAACGAGAGTCATTCTATTTTAATCTTCAGGTAACCAGCATATTTTGTTAATTAGAATGAACAGCTTAAGCCTCCAAACCTTCTCACTATTTGAGGTTTTACCTTATATGCAATGATTTTAACAATATATAAACACTAAGTATGGTAAGCAGTTAGACAGGCATGAGCAGAGCGAGGACGACGGGTGAGGTGCAGAAGATTCACCAGTGTGGAAAGCCCCAGGTGTCTAGCAATGGGAAGACAAGTAACAAGGATGAGAAGAAGACAGCTTGTAAGTCTAAAACTGTACAGCACTGAGTATAGTCCAGTACTTGAGTGAGTATGGTGTAAACACTGGTTCTAAGAGGATGGAGCGGAACAACAGCCTCATTAACTAGTCTTAAATCCTGGACCAATCTGTATTCTCCTGTCGGTTTAAGAATGGAGAAAATTGGTTTAATAATGGAGAAGATTTGGACTATTGCAGGGGAGTTGATAGTAGCACGTGTGCTACAATTTTTTTGTGATGGACTGCAGAACCTCTAGAGCCTCCTGTTTAATAGGATACTGTTTCCTACAGAGATAGACTGTCCCAGGATTCATGCAAATTTGAAATGGTAGGGAAGTCTTCACTTTTCCAGGAACTCCAGAGTCCCAAACTAGGGGACCTACTTTCTGTAAAATTTGTTCTGGGATATCATTTTCTAATTTTGTTTATTGGTTAACATTATTTTAGAGATCTTAACTGGGACCCCCTGAAACTTCAAAATGCCTCCTAATCTGGCCTGGTGTAGGCTGAGGCCAATCTGTTTCCTGGGCACCCTCAATCCTCAAGTAGTGTCATGGCCTTAAGTGATGACCCCTTTATGCTCTGGGAATGGACTGCCAGGGATTGGGATTTGCACCTTTGCACATAGGACATGACCCTGGGATTGGCCTAGTGCAACAGCTTGCCTAATGTCCAGGACGTTTGCACTTAAGGCATGTTTGATCTTTTTGCTCCTGGTGTTTTTGTGTGTTTCCCAGGTTACCTAAGGTGGCTGGACATTGCCAATAGTGTTGCTGACAGCTAGCACTATTAACTTTGCCTGCCTTTCTGCCCCTTTTTTCCTACACTGGATTTGTTCCTCCCTTTCCTCGAGGTCATTGTTGTTAAAAACCGAGAAGACAGTGTCTGTTAGTTCGCAGTAGGGATTTGTGGACCCATTTGTAATTTCTGAAGCTTTCTATGAGTATCTGGTGCCGACTGGCTAATGAAATGCTGCCCCATTAATACTTGCCTTTCTGGAGAGGATGGATCTAGATTACTATATTTCCTGAATGCCACAACCAGCCTATTACAGAAGAGAGCAGGATTCTCTTCCTTTCCTTGTGTCATTTCTCTGATCTTGTCATAACTTACAGGCCTCCTAAGGCATTGTTTCATCCCAGCTAATAAACACTAAATCATGGTCTTCCTGTTTCTGTTTCCTCCCTGAGGATTATTGTCCCAATTGGGATCTTGATCAGGGACTGTTTGAGCTGCAAGTCATACATCATTGGGGTTTTGAGCATGTAATTGGTCTGTATGTTTGTGGGCCTCTTCTCTAATTCATTGCTTCGCTTCTAGAGGGTAACAGGTGGTCAGGATTATATAAAGGTCTCTCTAAAACATATAAAAAGAAAGGGTTAAGGTTTGCAATTTACTAGTGAAGCATGAGGGATCCTCAGAGAAGTTTCCTAGTCTATCTTTGCACTGCCACAGGTCAGTTATCAAAAAGGGTGCCTGCACCTGAATAGCACCTTCTGCACTCTACAGCCTCTCAGGGACAGGAGAACAGGGGTGGTAGAGAGATGTGAAGCTCCACTCTGAGTATGCCCCAGTGGATTAGGTTTGTCATAGTAGGGTGGAGGAGAGCTTAATTCCCCTAAGCAGCAGGGAGCAGAGGCTTCAGGATTCTGGGGTCTACTTGTTTCCCCCGGGGAGACAGGTGGGGAACTTAGAAGGGGATCTTCTAGGATGCCATTGTTGACATCCCCCCAGAACAGAGGGTTAGATTGTGATACAGTGCCATGAAGGCTTGACCATAGGGAACCTCTGACCATTTGCCCAACCTTTTACAAAACAGGTCTAACTGGATATGGTGTTGTAATTGTTGCTCCCACTTTCAGGTCAACTTCCCCATCTCCTAGTTTATACTGAGGCAAAGCCATCTTGCAGAAGAAAATCAGCCTCTTTTTCTTGAAATTTTCAGGGTCAAATATTTCCCAGTTTCTAAGAATGCATCCAATGAGAATCCTGAGGGGTTAAAGGGTATATTACCCATCTTGTCCATGGTACACCTGAGGAAGAAAAAGCGAGTGGAACTTCCTGGCTCCCCAGAGACATTTCTCTTTGTTTGCCCAAGGAGTTCCATGGTGGGTTAGAGGGCATTCCCCATTATCCCACCGTTCTAGTGGGTTACAGGACATCACCATTATTCCACCATTCTAATCTACCCGACATCTCTGGCAAAACTAAGAGAGAAAACCCTGGAATTGCCATGGACTATTGTACCTTCTTACCTGTTATGTAATTCAGAGGATTTGGTAAGAAAACTAGCTTCCGTTAGTTTCCTTTGCTCCTCATTAAGTAATGGGGGCTAGTTTCCTCTGTTACTTGATTAACTTGGGCTAGTTTCCCTTGTTCTTTATAACTTGGGCTAATTTCCTCATAATTGATTAACTTGGGAGTTGATTCTTTAAGTTGGACACCTAGAAGGAGTTGTAGGGACAAGACTGTAATTGATTAACTTGGGCCAGTTTCCTCTGCTCCTCCTTGTAATTGTTTAACTCAAACTAGTTTCCTCTAAACTGGTTAACTCAAACTAGTTTTCTCTGAATTGATTAACTTGAACTAGTTTCTTTACTCAAACTGGTTTCCTTCTCTCCTCTGCTTTTCGTAATTGATTAATTTGCCTCCTTATAATTGATTCCTCTGCAAAGGGGACAGAAGTGTTCTAGTTTATCTATTTACAAACCTGACCTCTGTTGGGAAGACCTCCGAAAGGATCTTAAAGGGCTCACCGTCCTTGACCTACATTCAGCAAATGCAGCAAACATTCGCTGAGGAGAGGTGCAAAATAGAGAGGTAGTGGGTGAAGCAAGTTTTAGAAGGGAAGTATACCTGCAACACTTTCCAAGAGTTACAACAGTCCTGCATAGAAAGCCACAGGGAGGGACAGTGTTATGTTTAACAGTGTGCCTCACTGTGTGGATATTGTCTTGTGCCCAGTAGGCAGCTAGTCTATAATCCTGATCCATGACCAGATAATCCTCACATGGGAGTCTTTTAACGTGGCAGGCACCTTACTGGCTTTTAACTGCCTGACTCATGCCTGCACAAAAGTGGCAAACTCTCTTCAAGGAGCTGGGGTATCCCAAGGCATAAAGGAGACAGAGAGAACAAAAGTCTCTTCCAACCATTGGGGAGGGTAGAAGGGGTTATCTTACCACTCTGGCATTTTCACAGAGGTTTTCCTCGCTGGCTTGTCAAATTGTTGCACATGGAAACAGTGTCCAGGTTCTTGGTGACTGCAAACAAAGAATTGGGCTGACTATACAGACATCGTAAAGCAAAGTGGGAAATTCATTAAGGAAAGTCCACTTCCCAAGACATGGGAGCCGGCCATCTCTGGCCACGGAATAGTTCCCTTCTATTGAAGCATTACAGGATTTATAGGGTTTGTATTTAAATTTCTACATATGTGATTCCCACAACCCTCCTTAATTGCTCACTCAGGGAGGAAACAACAATGCTAATTATTGTCCACACAAGTCAATTCTTGAAAATCAGGATGCTGACTGATGACTGCAGCAGTGTCTCAGGGTTTCCTGTTCCATCTCCTACCTCACCTCAATCCTTAACACAGTGCTCAACACCAAAAGACACTCAAAAGATACTTCCTGACTGGTGGAATGAGATATTGGGGATATTAGCAAATGTCTATAGAGCATGAGGCATTTTAAGGAAACTGAGTCAAATTCCATACACTGTAGTACATGTGTTTTCCTTCTCCTATGAGGTGATGGCTTTTTGGATCAGTGAAGAAAGGCTTCACTTGTCTGGTAGTGGATTATTTCTGGTCTTCAGATATTAAGAGACTAATCTAACTATGTTTCCAGATGTGATTATGTGTACCTGCCTTTGTGATGCTTGCTTCAGGTATTAGCAATCAATTTTTCCAAATGAATTACCTCTGGGGAGGAACTTTCTAACCTCAAGCTTTGTATTGTGGAGCCACAAAGAAATTGCTTTTATACTCTTTTGTTATTTCAAGGCAGAAGAAATATTCCACTTTGATTTTGAAATTCTCCAATGAAAGCCTTTTCTACAGTGTGGGGGAGTTTCTAGTAAGTACGTGGTCCTTGTTTTTTATAACCCTTTTGGTATTGTAAGTGTTCCTCAATTTGATAATAATTATACAGGCAGGGACCATTGGAATTGACATTTGTCCTGTATACCAGATCTAGTATGCTGGCCAAGGCCCCATCTTGGGCAGACACAGTGGAATGAAGTCAACATTGGAACCAATGACAACTGATTAGCAATTATAGTTATGCCTTTACTAGAAGAGGGAACTTGGGAAATTAACCTAACCTCTCTGAGCCTGTTTCTCCCCTATAAAATTTTGACATTAATATCTTCCTTATTTTATGGGTTAAGTAACTAAAGTGTGTGTAACCAAAACACAAACATAAAATGGTCTCAAATTTTTCAGTCCCTACTCCTAATTAGTGACATTTAATGTCTTCCTCCAGATGAGTCATGCCTGCATTAATGACATCTCGAGAAGATTCTATAATTTGATAGTCAGTTTCTGTTATAAAAATTTAGTTCATTTTAAACATAACACTTTAATTTTAGACCTAATTCAAAATTCTCTTTCCCCAGCCCAGGTCTGATCTGTGTCTCCAGGACTCAGTGCAAGAAGGGGCTGGGTTCTGTTCTCTCACTTTCTAGTCTGAGGAGGGGTGGGTGCTGCCTTGTGTTGCTCTGACATGGTCTGGTGCTATCTGCTGCTCCATGTGATGTCCATGATTTCCTTGGAGGTGGTTCTCAGCTTCACCCAGACCCCCTAGGGCTCCTTTCGTCACCTGCTGTGGCTCACCCTCAACTGCTGCTCTGGTTGGACATCCCATTCCCTGGCCATTACCTGTGAGCCCACATCATCTCCTGGTTATCAGCACTTCCTTCAACCCTTAGGCCCTGGTGCTCCTCTTGTTTGTATCTCCCTCCTTTGGGAGTTAATATACCCTTGATAACCTGGGAGAAGGGAAATCTATTCTACTATGACTCAAAATCCTGGAGCAATATGGGATAAGATTGATATACTGAATTACACAAAGTTTTTTAAAAATAAAAAAAATCACTGCATGACAAGAAACATTCAAGGCAAAGAAAAAAGACAAATTCCAAACTGAGAGTAAATATCTGTAACTCATACCTCAGAAAAAGGGTTAGTATCTCTAATATATAATGAGCTTTGAGACATAGAGAAGAAAAGACCAATAACCCTATAGAAAAGTGGGCCAAAGGAGAGAAGTGAAAATAAAAACTGTAGAGTTGCCAAGTCTTACCTGCCAGATCTACCAAATGCAAATGTTGAAAGCTACACTCTGGGAAGGGCTGTGGGTAAACAGATACTCTCATGCTTGGTGTATGGAAATTTAATCTGACTTTGGCAATAACTAATAAAATTCTTCATGCATCTGCATTTTTACCCAGCAATGCTACTTCCAGGAACCTATTCCAAAAATACACTGGCTAAAGAAACAAAACAAAACAAAAAATCCTACTCCAAAAGACATATGCACAAGAGCATCACAGCAGCACTCTTGGTGGTGGGTGCATCAGTAGGTGCCTGGAGGGGACCAGCCAGCTTGCCAAAGGAATGAGAGGATCTCTGGACACTGGCACGTTTTGATCTCCAGGACATATTTTAAATGAAAGAAGCAAGCGAAGTAAATATAATATGGTGACATTTATCTAAGAAAGGAGAACATAAATATATATTTTAACAACATGGGGGGATAGGTTATATGATGATATAGTGACTAACCCTTAGAAGATAGGAGAGAAAAAGTGAGAACAGGGAGAGAAGCTAGACTTTTCTCAAATTGCCTTGTATTTATATTTGATGAAAGAGACACAAATAAAAAAAGTCAAACTCTGCAGTACTAATTTTGTACTTTTTCTTTTAAAAAGAGGGGAGGAAAATTTTTCCCACATTCCTTTAAAACCTGACTTTAATGGGAGCATAGTAATTTATTACAGAGATAGGCCATGATTTCTTTAACAAACCAAACTTTATTTTAGATGTCTCTCCACAGAATGGAAAAACATTGGACATGGAGAGAGAAATCCTAGGTTCTGGGTCAGCTCCCAGGTTCCACTAGGTTGAATGCCATGATACTGCTGATGTGGCTTCTCTGATCTGCCAACACAGCAATGCATATGGGTCACATGGTTATTACTCCTGTGACGCTGGGCCAACTCGTGACAGCTCTCACCTTTCCCCCAAACCCAAGGAGTCCCACCAGGCTCAGGGGATGGTAGTGAGAACCAAAAAAATTCTGAGCAGCAAGGGTGAAGTGAGATACTGTTACAACTGAGAAGAGGTGGGGCTATAAGGTGGAATAAGAAATATGAGTGTGAATCCTGTTATAATTCCTTGCAGAACAGGTCTAAAAATAAGGCTGAGAGCCATTTTCCATCTGGGCCAGGACTGCAGGCATTCTAAATTATACCAGTTATGCAAACAAAACTACAGAGGGCTAGTTGGCAATTAAAGGACATTTGCATAAAATGAAATTTTAATTTTTTATACAGTGCCATTGTTCAAAGACAATACTTTGAGTTCTCAACACAATTGTTTTTCCCTTTATTTTTTTTAAGATTTTATTTATTTATCTTTAGAGGGGAAGGGAAGGAGAGAGGGAGAGAAATATGAATGTATGGCTGCCTCTTGTGCATCCCCTGCTGGGAACTGGCCTGCAACCCAGGCATGTACCCTGACTGGGAATCGAACCACGATCGTCTGGTTCACAGGCCTGTGCTCAATCCACTGAGCTATGCCAGCCAGGGCTGTTTTTCCCTTTAAAATGGTGTGCACTTCTCACATTTGAGAAGCCTTGGCTAGAAGATTTAGAGCAATCCCTGCAGGGAGTGACTTCATCTGAGGCTTCTCAAGGCCTCCACATGCTGCATGGATGGGAAATGGCCTTCTGGGACTCTTGCCAGATCCTCTGGGAAAACGGAATAGCCATCATCAAGTGGAGATTTGGTTTTTCAGTGACCCAGGGTACCCAAAAGGAGCAGAGAGAAAATCAGTGGCTTACTTCCCTTACCAGGAAGGCAGTGTTGTATGCACTCAGTAAATTAGGATCTCCTGGGGAGATGCTTTCTGAAAGTGAGAGAGCTCTTTCAGTCTGACCATTTGTGGCCCTGAATTAGAGCTGGCTGGAAATTAAAGATACGAGCGGCCCCTCAACCACAGGCAGTGAGCCGAGGGCCTGCTAGCTCCCAAATGTTTCCAGTATTTGATAATGCTTCCAGCATTAAAACAAGGGCAATAAAATGTGAAGAAATATGTGGCACATTCATCTATATCCATGGATGAATGTGCCACAGAGGCAGGAAGAAATCCTTGTGCAGATGTGTGTGGAAATTAATGGTGTGGTGATAACAAATCGAGTACAGCAACACAGAGAGGGAAAGCCTGAACAACTGTTCCACATAGGGAGAGGCTGCCTAAGAATTGGAGGAAAAGCTGGGGCAGAGGTAAACGCTTTGGGATTCATGCACTTGGTATATATTAAGGAGCTCCTCTAACTTCCTTCAGGACTACAATTTAACTTGTGCTGCCAAAAGCTTCTCTATGAAAGTTTCAATCTTCATTGGAAAATGTGTTTTCTATCCTCCCGCTTCTGCACCCTCTCAATCTTTCTTCTTTCTTCATCTGCCCCTCCCTAGGAAAAGAACATGGGTAACTTAAGTGGAGGAAAATAAACTACACTCGACCAGCAGAACACATCACAGCGGACCTTTTTCCAAAGTCAGCTCCTCATTCTTCTCTGGGTCTGGTCATTCAGAACCATGTTTTAAGAGGGAAGTAGGCTTAACAGCATAAAAGCAGCTCAAACCCTAAACCTGGCTGCTTTGGCAGGCTGGTGATTAGCTTTTTAAAAGCCTTATTTGTATTCAAGGAGAAGAAAATATGATGAAAGAGACATCGCTTTGAGGACTGTGACAAAATTCTGATATTTAAAAGTGACACCCAGATATTCTGTTGAGTGCAGTTTTCATGGTAAAAAAAAAAAATACAATGCAGTGAAATGAAAATAACTGCTGGATTTGGCATTTGAAGACCTAGGTTCTTACCAGCTGAGGAGATTTTGCAGGTCACCATTGGTCTGTGAGCACCTTCAGGCTCACCTCATATTTTTGCTGCTCCAAACTTAAATCAGCAGCATGTTCCTTTAAATGGAAAATGATTCCTAGAAACTAAAATGTGGGTACTAGATGTGCCCATTGCTACTGAGGTATCATTACTTCTAAACCCTTTCAATGGAGACAAATAAATATGTTTTTAAGATTATGGGTGCATACTGATATCTTCAATTCAAATAAATTCAACACCATAGTGTTCTTCCTCATTATCTTCTATTTTTTATTTATATCTCCCTCCTTCCATGTGAGAATCCTGGAAGATCACTCTATTTATCCTTCCACTATATTCTATAACATACTCAAAACATTTCCGAATCATTACATCAACACCGCCCCAACAAAACTACTAAGTCAAGAGTTCTATACTGTTCCAAGATGGCAGCAGAGTAGATGGATGTTACACTCACCTCCTCCTGGGACCAAACTGGAATTGCAACTAAAATATAGAGCAATCATCCTGAATAACCAATTAGAAGTTAGCTAAACAGACATCTTATAACCAGTGATTTACAGAAAAAGCCAAAATGAGACAGGTAGGAAGGACAGAGACATGAAAAGGGCTGACCCAGCTCCCAAAGCTGGCACTTGAAATTATGGAGGGATGTCTCAGCTGCAAAAATCCCCCCTGAGAAGTGTGGGGTATCAACCCCAAGCCAGGGTCCCCAGCCCAGAGCACCAGAGCCAGGAAGAGGCACCCACATAACACCTGGGTATGAAAATCAGTGGAGATTCTGTCCACCTGGGAGAGATGAGAGTCCACTAGAAACATAAGTGCCCTCTTCAAGGGCCAATGCACAAAATCTCATTTTCAGCCACTCACCCTGGGCTCCTGTGCAGGGAGGGTGGAACGGACTCGAGTCTTGTGAGGAGAGACAGAGGATTGTAGTTCTGGGGAGAGAGCTAAAGGGATAGACACAGGATCCCTGAGTTGAATTCCTCTCCCACACTACAAACCCCATTTTTCTTGGGAAAAGCATTCCCCTCCATATGGCATCAGCCTTGGAGAATGCAATAGCTCTATGCTCTGGACTCCCTGTCATTCCACCCTATGGAGCTCGCCCCCTGATGAGAAATTAGCTCCCTGGGCTAGAGTGTACAGGTCTGGGCAGACTCAGAAGGTGTCAGTGATTGAGTTGTATGGCTTTGGAGTGGGGTCCATTCCCCCCACATTCCTGTGAAATTGACTGGTACCACCCATCACGGGAGATCCACTAGCCTCACTCTCAATGCTCCAGGCAGACCCACCCTCCTGACTCCTGGTGGCTCTACCCTGCCAAGCTCTGGAAAGAACTGGGGACAGACTGAGAAGTGTGGCTCTGGAGCAGTGGCTATTCCCCCAGCCGCGTTCAGTACTTCTCCTTCATGGGAGATCCATGAGCCCCATCCTCCTGACTCTCAGGAGCCCCACCCTGCTGAGCTCTGACTCTTCCAGATAGAATCTGGGACAGATTGAGTTGTGTGGCTCCAGAACAGAAGTCATTTTTCCCTTATACACCTGACCAGAGCGCAGCCCTCCCTTCACATGGTCAAATCATCATCTGTCTTGGCCTGATAAACTCTGCTGGACTCACTCTGACAACTCCCTGAGACCCCAACCCAACATAAAGATATGCAAGCATCAAGCAGATGGCAGCTAGACTTGATATACCTGGGGACATTTTTTGAGTGGCCTCAGACCCAGGACTGGCACTGAATTTGAACCTGTAAAAATCTGGTGAACACCACTTGTCCTTTGCTGACAACATACCTCAGGCAACTCAAGTACCATTAGAGGCTCTTTCAGGGACTGAGCCTAACAGGCAGCAAGCAGGTGAAGGCAGTCTGAGGCAGATCTCAGGATGCCTTGGGACTTTTGCTGACCTGCCACCAATCCTGAAACTGGTAAAAGCCAGCCTTGATGTAGAGCTTGGTCATTCCTGCATACACCTAGGCCCAGCAGAGAAAGCCACAAACTGTGGATCATTTGTAGCTCCAAATAGGTCACCCAGGAACAATCACAGCCAGCTTCTGACACTGGCCTGAACCAGATACCCTCCCAAGAGGCTCCAGAACCAACATTCATAATGGCCAGCTTCAGAAAACATTACAGCAGAATCCAATTAGCTTCACAAGCAGAATATCCAAAGCGAAATCTCAGCAGGCACCAGACATTGCTGAAGCAAATTCCACTTTGTGTGTTCAGCACCTGCACAGCAGCTAGTACACTGTGATCAAGGTGGATCTTCACAGTCAGCCAGCCTGAAGGTTGACCCCACACACAAAAAGGCCAATATAAATCAAGATTCAAATGCAATGGAAGAGACCACATAATCCATTCAAAGGACATTCCTAAAACATCCAGCTCAGGTGATCAAGGAGTCCCTCGGGATATCCTGGTTCCCTCAGGATACCTGCTACATAGGTCACCCTACCAAGGTTGGGAGTCATGGAATCATAGCAGATCTACCTAATACACAGAAACAAACACACACAAGCAATCAAAATGAAGACACAAAGAAACATGCCCCAAATGAAAGAACAGGAGGAATCTCCAGGAAAAGAGGTAAATGAAATGGGGCAAGCAATTTATCAAATATAAAGTTAAAAAAATGGTAATAAGGATGTTCAAGGAACTTAGTGAGAACTACAACAGCATGAAAAAGGACATACAAACCACCAAAATAACCAGTCAGAAATGGAAAATGCAATATCTGAAGTGAAGACTACAATAGAAAGCATAAACTGTATGTTGGATGAAACAGAGGATCAAATCAGTGATTTGGAACACAAGGTATCAGAAAACACCCAATCAGAGCATCAAAGAGAAAAAAATTAAAAATTAACCATAATTTAAAGAATATTTGTGACAACATAAAGCATAACAACAACTTCATCATGGGGGTACCAGAAGAAGAGAGAGAGAGAGCAAGGCATGGAGAACCTATTTGAAGAAATAATGACTGAAAACTTCCCAAATCTGGTGAAGGAAAAAGATAGACGAGTACAGGAAAGCAGAGAGCCCCAAACAAGATGTATCCAAAGAGGCGCACACCAAGACACATCACAGTTGAATTGACAAAAGTTAAAGACAAAGAGAGAATCCTACAAGCAGCAAGAGAAAGACAAATAAATACCTACCAGGGAACTTCCATAAGACTGAAAGTTGATATCTTTACAGAAACATTTCAGGCCAGAAGGGATGGCATGAAATATTCAAAGTTTGAAGAGCAAGGAAGAGTTATCTCTTCCACATTAACAACAACAGCAGAAGCACTAAAAGGCATCAAAATCTACACAAGTTAAAAAACTGTTTTGAGCAGTGGAAAAAACATCTAGATAGATGTATTGCATCAAATGGAGAGTACTTTGAAGGTGACTGAAGTTTAAATATGTAAGAATAAATACACAATTTTATAAATAAATTCCTGTTTTTTAGAGTCTCCCTTCATATATGGTCTACACAAGATGCATCTCAGAACAGAAGATACACAGAAACTAAAAGTAAAGTGATGGAGAAAAATATCTCTTGTAAATGGAAATTTAAAAAAAAGCTGGGGTCACAATAGTATATCTGAAAAAATAGATTTTAAACCAAAGGCTATAGTTAGTGACAAAGAAGGACACTATATAATTATCAAGATGGATATACCCTTGTAAACATTTATGCATGCAACATAAGAGATTCCAAATACATAAAGCAAACCTTCATGGATATAAAGGGGTAGACTGAAAGTAATACATTCATATATAGTATTAATGTTACAGAACAGAACAGGGGTCCCCCCAAGGACGGTGTACTAATACCATCTGGACCACCTCCTGGGCTTGATTGTCTGCCGCCAATAAGAAAGACATCTCTCAATAACAGAGATTTGTGAAAAGGAAAGGAACTTATTATTTATTTGAAATACAAACTAAAGTTCTCCACAAATGCACACCATCCTCCCAGCACCCTTCACATGGCAAAAGGGAGCACTTCCAAAGCCTCATGGTCCTGACTCACCCAAGCTGCATAGCCCCAACCAAGACACCAAAGCCGCATGGTCCTAAACAAACGTGTGGTCCCAAAAAGAGAGACCCCCCAGTGGTAGCCCTACCTCCGTTTAAATCCCAGCACCAGTCTTCCTCTGCAGCCCCATTTCTGGCTCCTCCCACAATTGGCCACAGCTGCCAGCATTCTGGGCGGGTGTGGCCCTGTGGTGTGGAGCCAATTATCTCCAAGCTCTTCTGGACCCTATTACAAATTTCTATTTGGGGGTCCCCTCTTGGCAGCACCGCGTTACATTAACACCCCATTGACCTATCAATGGATAGGTCTTCCAGAGAGAAAATCGACAAGGAAATGGTGGCCTTAAATGACAGACTAAACCAGATGGACTTAATGATATCTCAGAGCATTTCACCCCAAAGCAACAGAATATATATTCTTTTCAAGAGTACATGGAACATTTTATAGGATAGAACACATTAGGATACAAAAAAATGTTCAATGAATTTAAGAAGATTGAAGTCATATCAAGTATCTTCTCTAACCACAATGTTATGAAACTAGAAGTCAAACACAAGAAGAAAACTGAAATATACACAAAGACATGGAAGCTAAATAATATGCTATTAAACAACGAATGGCTCAACAAACAGATCAAGAAGGAAATCAAAATGTACCTTGAAACAAATGAAAATGAGAACACAACCCAAAATCTGTGGGACACAGGGAAAGCAATCCTTACAGGGAAATTCATAGCATTACAGGTCTATGAAAAAACACACACACACACACAAGAAGGGCCAAGATGGAGGCCTGGGTAGATATACTTTGCCTCCTTGCACAACCAAAAGGAGGACAACAACAAATTTAAAAACAAAAAATAGCCAGAACTGCCATAAAATTGAACACCATGGAAGTATAACGATCAAGGAGTTAAAGAAGAAATATTCATCCCAACCACTAGGAGGGGTGGAGATGGGCAGCTAGGGAGCTAGGGTAGAGAGGACTCATGGCAAGGTGGTGGCTAGCAGAGTGGTTGGTCCCACATTTGCATGAGTATAAACTGGGAGGAACAACTGGGGAGTGAGCCAGACCTCACAACCCAGGGTTCCAGTGTGGGGAAATAAAACCTCTAAACCTCTGACTGAAGTAATCTGTGGGGATTCAGGCAGCACAAGAAACTCCCAGCCTCCCAAGAGAGTTCACTAGAGAGACCCACAGAGTCCTAGAATGTACACAAACCCACCCACCCAGGAATCCACACTAGAAGGGCCCAATTTGCTTGTGGGTAGTGGCAGAACTAACAGAAAGCCAGAAGAGAGATGGGCAAGTGACATTGTTCCCTCTCGGACCCCTTCCCCACATACAGTGCCAAAACACAATGATGTGGGTTGCCCCACCCTGGTGAATACCTAAGGCTCTGACCCTTACTACATAACAGGTGTGCCGAGACAAAAAAAAAAAAAAATCACCCAAATGAAAGAATAGATCAAAGCTGAAGAAAAAAATACAACTAAGCAATGGAGAGATAGCTAACATATCAGATGCGAAGTTCAAAACATAGGGAATCAGGATGCTCACAGTGTATTCACAGGCTATGAAAAGTGAAATAAAGGAAAATGTACAGGGAACCAACAGTGATGGGAAGGAAACTTGGACTTAGATCAATAGTTTGGAGCAGAAGGAAGAAATAAACATTCAACCAGAACAGAATGAAGAAACAGCATTCAAAAAAATGAGAAGCTTAGAAACCCTTGGGACAACTTTAAACATTCCAACATCCAAATCATAGGGATGATTGGGATCATCCCAATCATAGTTCAGTGGATTGAGCGCCGGCCTGCAAACCAAAGGGTTGCAGGTTGAATTACCAATCAGGGCACACACCTGGATTGTGAGCCAGGTCCCCAGTAGGGGGCACATGAGAGACAACCACACACTGATGTTTCTCTTTCTCTCCTTCTCCCTCCCTTCCCCTCTGTCTGAAAATAAATAAATAAATTTTTTGAAAAGAAAGAAATACAAAGGATTGTAGGAGAATATCGTGAACAACTATATGCCAACAAATTGGGTAATCTGGAAGAAATCGATAAATTAACAGAAACATATAATCTTCCAAAAATGAATCAGCAATAATCAGAAAATCTGAATATACAGGTTACGACTAATGAAATTGAAATAGTAATTTAAAAAAACAACAACAACAAAGACCCCTCCCAGCACACAAAAGTCCTGGACCAGATGGATGGCTTCATGGCTTCACTGGTGAATTTTACCAAACGTTCAAAAAAGAACTAACGCCAATTCTTCTCAAACTATTCTACAAAATTCAAGAGGCAGAAAGACTCCTAAGCTCATTCTATGGAGCCAACATTATCTGAATTCCAAAACCAGATAAAGACACTGCAAAGAAAGAAAATTATAGGTCAATATTCCTGATGAACATAGATATGAAAATCCTCAACAAAATATTAGCAAACCAGATCCAACAATATATTAGAAACATTATACACAGCGATCAAGTAGAATTTATTCTGGGGATGCAAAGTTGGTATAATATCTGTAAATCAATAAATGTGATACACTACATAAACAAAATGAAGGGTAAAATCACATGATCATGTCAATAGATGCAGAATAAGCACTTGGTAAAACCAGCACCCACTTATGATAAAAACTGTCAGTAAAGAGGGAATAGAGGGAACATACCTCAATGTAATAAAGGCCATATATGACAAAACAATAGCCAACATCATACTCAATGAGCAAAAACTACAAGTGTTTTCCTTAAGATCAGGAACATGACAGGGATGTCTGCTTTCACTACACTAACTCAGCATAATACTGGAAGTCCTAGCCAGAGCAATCAGACAAGAAGAAATAACAGGCACCCAAGTTGGAAAGGAAGAAGTAAAACTGTCATTATTTGCAGATGACATAGTACTATATATAGAGAACCCCAAAGATTCCACAAAAAAACTACTATAACTGAGAACTGAATTTAGTAAAGTAGCAGGATACAAAATAAATATCAAAATCAGTTGCATTTTTATATACCAATAATGAACTATCAGAAAGAGCAATTAACAAAACAACCTAATTTATAACTGCATTAAAATAAACAGCCCTGACAAGATAACTCAGTTAGTCGGAGCACTATGTTGATAAGCTAAGGTAGCAGGTTTGATCCCTGGTCAGGGCACATGGAAGAATCAACCAATGAATGCATAAATAAGTGGAGCAACAAATAGATGTCTCTCCCTCTCTCCTCAAATCAATTTTTTAAAATAATAATAAATAAATAAAAATGAATAACATACCTAGGAATTAATGTAACCAAGGAGGTAAAAGACCTGCACTCAGAAAATTATAAGACACTGAAGAAAGGAATTGAAGAAGATACAAATAAGTGGAAGCATACACTGTGTTCATGGATAGAAAGAATTAATACCATTAAAATGTTCATACTACCTAAAGCAATCTATAGATTCAATGCCATTCTTATCAAGATATCAGTAGCAGCCCTGGCTGGTGTAGCTCAGTGGATTGAGCATGAGCTGAGAACCAAGGGTCACCAGTTTGATTCCCAGTCAGGGCACAAACCTGGGTTGCAGGCCAGGTCCCCAGTGGGGGCCATGTGAGAGGCAACCACACACTGATGTTTCTCTCTCTTTCTCCCTCCCTTCCCCCTTCTCTAAAAATAAATAAATAAAATCTTAAAAAAATATATCAATAGCATATTTCACAGAGTTAGTACAAATATTCCAAAAATTTATATGGAACCACAAAAGACACTCAATAGCCACAGCAATCTTGAGGAAGAAGAACAAAGTTGGAGGAATCATGCTACCTGGTATCAAACTATACTACAAGCCCATGATAATCAAAACAGCATGGTAGTGGCATAAAAATACATACATAGATCAATGGAACAGAATAGAGCCCAAAAATATACCCACACCTTTATAGTCAATTAAAATTTGATAGAGGAAGCAAACACATACAATGGGCTAAAGATAGTTTATTCAATAAATGGGGTTGGGAAAACTGGACAGATACATGCAAAAAAAAATGAAACTAGCCCACTTCTTACACCGTATAGAAGAACAAACTCAAAATGGATTAAATACTCAAATGTTAGACTTAAAACAATAAAAATCCTAGAAGGAAACATAGGCAACAATATATTGGATATTTCTCATAGCAATATTTTCCTGGTATATATACTTGGGCAAGGGAAACAAAAGGAAAAGTAAACAAATGAGACTGCATCAGAGTAAAAACTTTTTGCACAGCAAAGTAATTATCGACAAAATGACAGACAACCCACTGAATGAGAGAATATATTCACTAATGATACATCTGACTAGAGGTTAATATCCAAAATTTAAAAAGAACTTATAAACCTCAACAACAAAAAAACAAACAACTCAATTTAAAAAATGGGGAAAGCATCTGAATAGACATTTCTCCAAAGAAGATATGCAGATGGCCAATAGACATATCAAAATATACTCAACATGACTTATCATCAGGGAAATACAATCAAAACCACAGTGAGATATCACCTCATACCTGTTAGAATGTCTATCATCAATAAATTAAAAACAACAAATGCTGGCAAGAATATAGAAAAAAGGGCACCCTCGTGCACTGTTGGAAGGAATGCAGATCAGTGCAGCCACTCTGGAAATCAGTATGGAGTTACCTGAAAAAATTAAAAATGGAACTGCCTGTGACTCAGCAACTCCACTTCTGGGAATATATTGGAAGAAATTCAAAACACTAATTTGAAAGAATATATGCAAGTCTATGTTCATTGTGGTGTTATCTAAAATAGCCAAGATTTGGAAGCAGCCCAAGTATCCATCCATCAGTAGATGAGTGGATAAAAAGTACATTTACACAATGGAATACTACTCAGCCATAAAAAAGAAGGAAATCTTACCTTTTGTGACAGCACTGATGGACCTGGAGAGCATTATGCTATATAAAATAAGCCAGTCAGAGAAAGACAAGTACCATATAATTTCATTTATATGTGAAATCTAATGAACAAAATAAACTAACAAACAAATAGAAACAAACTCATCCATAGAGAGTAGGATGACAGCTGTCAGACAGAAGGTGGGGGTTGTAGGAGTGAGTGAAAAAAGTGAAGGGGTCGAGCATAAAAAACAGCTCATAGACACAGACAACAGTATAGTTACTACCAGAGGGAAAGGGGGTTGGGGACGGTAGAAGAGGGTAAAGGGGCGATAGATGGTAATGGAAGATTTGATGTGAGGTGGTAAATATAGACTTGTACACCTGAAACTAATATAATTTTATTAACCAATGTCACCCCAATAATTTTTTTAAAAGAGTTATTTTCAGGTCATTTTTCCCTAAGAATAATTTCCACTGTGTGTGTGTGTTTATGTGTTTGTGTGTGTGCTTGGAGTACTGCCTTCAGATCACTTAAGCTAAATCTGTGTACGTACATTCCCAACTTGACATATGGTATAATCACATATTTTTATTCATACAGGTTTAGAATGCTTTAATTTTTAAAATTTTACTTTTGAATTATGTAAAACACATAATTCAAAAGTCAAAGTTATATAAAAATAATACTCATTTCTATCCTTATCCCTTATATCCTGATCTTATCCCCAAGTTTCATCGCTTTCTGATTTAAAATTCCTGTGACTTGTTTTGAAAAAATGCATAATATTTGCTTATTTCCCATTCTTTTATATACAGAGTATAGCATGTTATTATACTTCATATCTTGCTTTTTTGCTTAATATATTTTCAAAATTACTTCCTGTTGGTTCGGAGAGCTCCCTGGCTCTCAGATTTTGCAGCTGCAGAGCATTCCCCTATGTAGATGGACCCTTGCTTTTAGCTCAGTCTTTTAAGGGGGCACTTAGCAATATTTTGCTCTTATTAATCATTGCATTATGAAAATCTATTGTTCTGTATTGATAGAGCTGGGGGAGGGGGTTTCCAGTCTAAATTTCTAGAAGTGGGAGTGCTGGATCAAAAAGTAAAAATATATGTAATTCTATTAGTTATGGTCAAACTCTTCTTCATAGTGATTGTACCATTTGTCCTCTGTCTGGATTATATCAAAGTTGTGTTCTCATTGCTTGTCTAAAGAGTATGTTGTGTAAAACGGAGTAAAAATAGTCTCTTCAACAAATGGTGTTGGGAGAACTGGCCAGCTATGGGCAAAAAA
>PVKM010018304.1:0-25138 GCA_004027735.1 Carollia perspicillata
GCATTTGAAGTTACTGGAATTCTTTAAGACCAAACAATAAGCTGAAGCCAAACAGGTACCTTGCTATGGGAGTAAACAAACTGGAAGGTAGGGCTGCCCTGAGATAAAAATGCTGATTGAGCACATCCACTGGAAAGACTGCCTTAGGCCTGAGTACCCTTGGGGAGTGCCCCTCTCTCAGTGGAAAAAAGAAACACAAATCCTGTTTAGAGGAAAGGCCTCAGGGTTTTTCAATGAACAAGTTAGTTTAATTTATTGAACTTTTCTGGCAAAGTAAATGGGAAAATACTCCTAACTAATACTTTAAGGCTAACATAACCTTGATTCCAGAACCACAAACAAACAAAATATGCAAGACTTTGACAAAGAAAATTACAGACCACTTTTGTTTATGAATATAGGTACAGAAATCCTGAACCATATTAAAAAAACTAAGTCTAGCAATGTACTTTTTTAAGCATAGAAACTATGGGATTGAAAAATCCTGGGAAAATGGGATGATGAAAAATGGGATTATTTTAGAAAGGAATAATTATTAAAATTAAAGGAGAAAAACTATGCAATCAACTCAATTGGTGCATAGAAATTTAATAAAATTTATCTTAATAATACAACTTCTTTGAAAGTTAGGATTTATAGGAATTTCACTATATACCTAACAAAAACTCTTAGAAATAGAAGGATTTCTTCAGGTCAAGATTCCCATGATCACTATTTCTATTCAATTGTATTGGACGATCTAGCCAGTGCATGTAGAGTACAAAAGGAAATAAATCTTGTATAAATCTTGTAAAGAAAGACAGTTTTCAGTATTCACAGTTAATATAACAGACTACATAGAAAATACAAAAGAATCTACAGGTAAATACTTTTAATTAATAAGATATTTATCAGAATGTTTCAATATATGATTAAAATACAGAAATCAATTGCATTTTTATACCCCAGCATCAAATGATTAGAAAATAGAATCCAAAACATATAAGGCTTAAATTATAAAATGATGGATTTAAGATCCGAAGGTTTGAAAGATTCAGTATCGTAAAAATTTTGGTCCTCTCAAAATTATCTGTAGAGTCACTCCATTTGTAATCAAAATCCCAACAAGAGTTTAGCAGGTTGTTTCTGAAATTTATGTAAAAGAACAGAAGGCTAAGAATAGCCACAGTGGTCTAAAGAAGAATAAAGGGGTAGAACTTGATCAAATATCATGACTTGGTATATAGGAGTAGTAATTGGTAAAGGATGGTATTGGCACGGACACACACAGTGAGGGAAACGAAACAGAAGAGTCTTAACCATGCACCCATGTTTATGTGCAGATTTTGTATGTGATGACAGTGGTGATACAGTGCACTGGGAAAAGGATCGTCTGTGTACTAGGATGGTTGGTTTTCTTTTTGAAAAATAGTGAAATTTGATCCTCTCACATCTGCATGACCATGAATTAAAAGTGTGACCCTGAAGGGTGATTTTTTTTTAACAAAAATGGAAGAAAACACAGGAGAATATTTTTAAGGTCTTGAGGAAAAGTTTCACAAATAAGGCTGAAAAGTACAACCCATTGAAGAAAAGATGAAGAAATTTGATCATATTAAAGCGTTTCTCATCAAAAGACATCATAAAGAAAATGACAACCTAAAGACTGAGATAAAATATTTACAACCTATATAACTGATAAAGAATTTGTATTCTCCTCCTGTGTCGATAAAGGACAAGACAAGCAACCCCGTAGAAAAATGGGTCAAAGACTTCAGGAGGCACTTCAAAGAATAAATACACAAATAGCATTTAAACACATGAAAAGATGGGCAGCTTCATTAATTCCCAGTAAAACATTTATTAATTACCAAGGAGGGAAGAGAAACTTTATAGCAGAGGAGCATGGCAGACACTACCTTGTGTTGAAAGTGCACAGCAGCAGTAATGGTACAATTTGAAATGATGCACCACCTGATCGGATGCAACAAGAAGAACCCGGCCGTGTTTCTGTGGTAGTCCTGCCAAAGGTGCAGTAACTGTGGTCAAACCATGGGGAAATACCAGGCGAACTCAACTTTAGTACAGTCTACAGTGTAACTGACCAGTAATCGTCAAAAGTGCCTAAAGAAATAACTGAGGGGGTGAGAGAAAAGACCAAAGAGATGTAACTGAAAAGTAATGCGTGATTTTGAACTGGATCTCTTTGCTGGAAATTATATTAATGGACTATGGGAAACTTGAATATGTAGGCTAAGGATTGGATGGCAGTGATGTGTCTGATTCTGATGGTTGTACTGTGGGTACGTAAGAGATTGTGACACTTATGTTTACCACATACTCACTAAAATAGTGAGGTAACAGAGGCATCATATTGCCAACTTATTTTCAAATAATATTGTTCCTACAACTTTTCTTTCAACTTAAAAAGTAAAAACTAAAATTCTGCAGAGAAAATACCATTTAACATCATTTTAGAAAAAATTAAAACTTTGACAGTACATGTTGGAGAGAAATTGATCAACAGGAATCTTCAATACTGCTAATGGGAGTGAAAATTAACTTGAACACTTTTAAATATATTTTGAAAAAAAAAAAAAAAACATTCACTTACAGTATGATCTAAAAATTCAGTACCTACACATATCACCAAAGAGAAATTCTAGTAGGTGTGCTCTAAAATTTGTATATAAGAATATTTATAGCAGCAATGTTTGTATTAGCTATATATACACACAGACATATATAAAAATCACACAATGTGATATTATACAGCAGTGAAAGTGAATGAGATGGATGACTCATACGTCATGTTGAGTGAAAGAAGCCAGTCACAGAAGGCTAGTCCTTGTGCGATTGCGTTGTTTTGAAGCTCAAAATTAAAGCACTATCTATAGAGTATAATATTTAGAAATATGCATATGCATAACAAAACATTCTTTCTGAGATGAAGGAATGATTAGCACACTATGTAAGATAGGCTCATACCTCTGTGTGGAGGCAGGGGAAGCAGGTTGGAGAAGAAACATTTGGAATGTAACCACGTAGGTAATTTTGTACTCTGAAGTTAAGTGGTAGTGGCAATGCAGGAGCTTGATTTCCTATGATCCTTTATAATATGTGTATTTACATGTTGTATGCATATTACATGTATCAATATAGCATAAAACTATTTTTAAATTATTGAAACCACTGAAAAGTGATTTAAAGTGTCAATGAAGTGATTTAAAGTGATTTAAAGTAACAGGTCTGGGGGCTTCTCTTTAAATTCTGATAAGAACATAATTTAAGAATGGAGGGAAAAGGGAAGACAGCAAATCAACCTGTCAAGGCATTTTTTGACTTTGTAGTCAGAGAAACAAAAGCCAACTCCAGGGCTAAAGCATTAAAATACTGCTCAGTATCATGTCCCAAGGGCCTAGGGAGTCTGAGCATGAACTGACCCTGCCTCAGCCTGGCTGTACGGCAGGATGGTTGGATACAAGACTCTCAATGCCTCTGAAGGCGTGTGCCCTCCTACTGTCCTTTTCTAACCAAAGTGTTCTGTAGAAGTAGACTTGGGCATGCTAGTTTTCTTTTTTTTAAGAAGTCTCTTTGAAACAGAAAACTAAACTCCTCTTAAAAGCCTGTGCTGTTAACTAAAGAGTTCCATTTCTACTTGTCAGACAGTGCTCTGACACATGAAGAAAACAAGCAAATCAATTATGTAAATAGGTAGACAGCTTTATGAAACACAGGCTAGCAACCCTTGGAGCTCAGAGGATCGATGTCGTAAAATACAGATACTTCCTGACAGTTTTTACATGGGTTTTATTGACATGCAGGGAATCTGTGTACACTGAATCAACATTTAAACTCTATGCAGAAGATAACATTTGTAACAATTTAAGAATGAGCTCACATTCTGAGGTATTATAAATGAATATTTACCCTAATAGTCATTAATTAGACATGTAGAAGTTGCGTGCCCACTAAACATTTTATTTTCTGTTGAAGTAAAATCCTTTGTAAAGGAGAGGATAAAATGTAAACTTCATTGGCACAACCTTAATTAATAAGAGGCAGCCATAGACATCTCTCCGAAGACATTTGACTGAACACAGAATTATCACTTACCCCACCACGAGGTTAATATAGCAACGCAGCAGCAGAAGAGTTTACATTTGAACGTCTCAAAGTATCAGTTTTTGTATTTTCCACTACTTCAGGATGGATAGTACCATATGGCTTCCACATAAGTGAACCTGTTACTAATAAACTGGGACTGATGTGTAATTACGTTTTCAGTGATTCATCTGTGAAACACCCTGGGTTATTTTACATGGAAGCATCTGGTTCACATGTGTACAGTGGTTATTCTGTGGTGATTGACATCTGTATTCGTCTAATAAAGTCCCAGCTGCACAGATGTGAGCTCTTACCCTCTCATACAGACAAGCCTGCGGTTGAAAAGTCCTTGCCTCGACCCTGCATGTGAACATTTCAATTTTCTACACACGTACACACATACAACACTTTCGCTGTGATTGGAATGTAATATAAGCATTTCATGCAGTGTGTTTCAGTTGTTGAACAGATGTATGTAGGCGCCTTTATCTCTTTTTGTGTTTGTTTAGACCATGACATCTGTTTTAGATTGTAAGCTCAAAGAGGGCAGTGCCATGTCAATTTAATGCTGTGCAGACAGTGTCCAGTGGAGCACAATTCACTTTCAAATGCTTGCTAAGTGTTGTCAATCAAGATGGCGATGTTAATGACTTTAAGGAAAAATAGAGTTTATAATCTGATGCTAAACACATTTTTCACTTGAAGAAATATTTGCTGTAAATGACCCTGCTTTCAATTTCACACATTATAATTACCCAGGTAACCCATACAGCCATGTTGTTTTGAGGAGAATTAGTTTACTTTCTGTTAGAATAAGTGTGTAATGATGTGTGATATGAGATTTCAAAAGAGGCAGAATTCAAGGCAAATTTCATGAGAGATAAGCACTTCAGCTGAGACTTCAGGTGTAGACAGAACTCGGGATGTAATAATGAAGGGAAAGACACGTGAGGCAAAGTGAAAACGGGCAAGAGGCAGTGGGCGAGAGCGTGGAGGAGGCCGGCCCTGCCTTGGCCGTTCGGACATTGTGAGAACGTGGGTTGAGTGAGTTGCTCAGCTATCTAAAGTGTTGGTTTCTCATCTGGAAAATAGAGACCGTAACAGGACATAGTGTTATTATGGCGATTCCATGAATAAGGAGCTGATCACAGTACCTACAGTATTGGCTGTTGTTCTCAGTGATACATTAGCAACCTTGGATAAACTTTCAAGAGAATTTTGATTGAATTAAAAATATATATACTAAGTTATCAACAGGTGTGAATGGACAAAGAATACTTTTTATTTTTATTTTAGTTTTTCTATTCTGAAGTTTTTGGAGTCTTCATAATATGCCCATACTATTTTATGTACCAAAGAATAAGTAATTTTGTTGTTGCTTGCGTTCACTAGGATTGATACAGGATTTAGAATTTCTATGTTTGAAACCCTAGTCTTCTTAAGAAGTAATTAGGGAAATTTATTATTTCTTTTAAGCAAATATTTGCATTAAGTAGTAACTATTTCACGCTCAGGAATATTTATTTGATTTGATTCAACACCAAAAATAATTTAAGAAGAGCAGGTAATGCAGAAAATTTAGTTTCATAACTTTGGATCAAACCTGAAAGTTGCACTATTCTCTTCTGCCCTGAAATCATTTCACATATTTTTAGTGGATAAATAAGAGGTTAGTAGTGACATTTGAACTTTTATTGGAATCATGATACCCTATGTGTATTGAGCTTTTCCAAGGCAAGAGGTTAGGTTGGCCCTTCCCGGTCATCCTGAGCTTTTAAAATACATTCTCCGTGGCGGTGCTGCCTCACCTACTCAGAGAATCGCTACCAATTGTAAGATACAGCAATTTTTCTTAAAAACATTCTACCTCCCTATACAGCTTGGTTTTACTTTACAGTTGGTTATTTTTTAAATCAACTGAAAAGTAAATCTTTTAAGTTCAAATTCAAAACCTACAGAATTTCATGGATGATTTCCATCTTCCTCCTCCCGAGGCCCCTAGCTCTTTCTGACGCGTCTCTTTAACACAGGCAGAGCCTCTCCCAGAGTGGGAGCAGTGGCCGTCTTCGTGCTCACCAATAACACCAAGTTTGATTAGCACTCTTTGTGAAGGAATGGCTTTTTAGTTTGTTCATTTTGTGTGTCAGGTATAGGACACTAATTTTATATAATAGTTACATGATGTTGATGATGTTATAAAACAGTTTGCCTCCTCAAAAGTGCCAGCTGCAGAATCATCCTGTCATTCCATGAAAAGCCTAGAAAAACATTCAGGGAGGATTTGGGACAGATCAATATTCAACAGCTCAAAGGGGGAGGAGAGAGGGCGCCCACAGCATAGGATGGTACTGATGAGAACTTTGGTACTTTGTGAGCAGAGGGATTAATTAGACCAGGTAATTGAGAGAACACTAAGAATAAAGTCTACTAGCAAGGACTAAAATAATGGAAAATCTTTAAATTAAAGTGGAAACTGACTTCTCTAACTGTAAAGCCAAAGTCAATAAAAAAAGAGAGAGAAGGTGAGGGAGAAGATGAGGGGGAAGGTGTGGTCCAAAGGCCCCTGTAATATACCTCTATCTTTCCTTAATGGCAGAGAAAGTAGTAAAGGAGACTCCTATAGGGACTTTTCCTGTCCTCTTTTTGCAGGAAAAAACATCTCTACTCATCAGGCTTATTTATATGAAGCCAGGAGAGAAACCTGTTCACTAGTAATCTTGTCATTTCTAACCTCTCTGAAATGATTTTTTAAAAAAGTGAACAGTGAAAAAAAAGAAAAAGAAGTGAGCAATGATCTTTGCCACTGCTGGCATTATTCCCTAAGAATCCCGAAACCCCAATTCAAAAGAACCTATGCACCCCAGTGTTCATAGCAGCACAATTTACAACAGCCAAGTGCTGGAAGCAACATAAGTAAGTGCTCATCAGTAAATGAGTAGATCAAAAAACTGTGGCACATTCCAGGGAGTTCCGAACAAGATGAAGGTGTAAGTAGAAATGCTTCACTTCCTTGCACAACCAAAAGAAAGATAACAAACAAAAGAAGAAGAGAAAAGGAAAGAAAAAAAATAGAAAGGAAAAGAAAAGGAAAGGAAAATCAGCCTGAAGGTGGAAAGATTTTTTAAAAAGGCTTCATGGAATAATTAGAATTTAAAGTGGGCTATAATTAATGGTTGTTATTTAATTAGACAGACAGGAACTCCCAAATTTCAAGTTACTTGTTTAGCTCACTCTCTATTAAGACTGTAGATTCAGGTTCTCTGAGTTATTTGCTTTCAAATTTTACATCTACACATAAAGTCTTGGAATAAGCATGTTCATGAAATTATGTAACTTCATGTAATTATGCTAAGACATATGTGTAAGAATACTAATTGTTGTGTTGTTTATAAGAGCATCAAAAAATGGAACCAAGCCAAATATCTATCAGTGGGTTAATGGTTAGTATAGCCAAATTAAAATTAACAATGAATATAGATAGATATTTTTAACATACAAAAACATTGCTAGTATTTTGGAGAATTTAAATATCAAGCTGGAAAATTATATATAGAGAATGATTCAATTTTTGTAAAAAATATGAAAATACAAATAATATAAAATAGAACAATGGACATTTTTTGTACTTTTCCAAATGTATAAGAAGCCTTAAATATTATTTATAAAAATGATTAAACTTATTTTTTGTTGTGGGAAGAACTCTAAATTTACTCTGTTGACTTACCAGGGATATAAAAGATACAGAATAGTTTTCTCCATTCATTGAATATATTTTTTTGAGCATCAGTTATCTACTCAGCATGGAGAACAAAAGTGTCTAAATCTTCTTAAGCTCCTCTTGATTTTAGAAGATGGTCATCAGAAGTGGAGTACCAGGAATCTATTTCCTTTGGAATTGTCACTGCAGAGGGGTCCTTTTGCTTTATGCTAATTTTTAAAAGTTAAATTGATCTTTGTGTTCTGGTTATACAGTGTATAGACTACAAAAAGCCTCTATACAGGTTTTTCCATGTCTGACTTTTTAATTGAAATCATTCGATTCTCTTTTTTTTTCCCCTAGGAGAAAAAGCAACTCTTAAAACATTTAGGGCCAGAGAAAAATGTTTACTGTGTTTTGAGGTGACATTGAAAACTTACGCATGAGTTAATTATACTTTTATCCTTTACCATATCATTTTATCCTCCTGTGGAATATATGTTTAGATATGTTATTATGTCACAATAATTATTTCCATCTTTATTGTTAATTTTCACATTGAAACTCCCAGAGGGTAGTGCTTGTCGTCTCGACAGTCATTGGTGCCTACCACTTTGGCACTCCTGTGAGGGGAATGTTGTCAAACTTGGCTTGTTCAGGACAAGACAGAACCTGCCGAAGGTCCAGTGGCAGCCAACCAGGGTTAATAGTATGCAGTCGTGAGGCCAAGAAGGGTCCTCTGTGGACTTTTTAAAATACCCTCTGCAGCTAAGTATGGGTGCAGGCTTTTTGGAATACTCATGATCTGAAAAACATACTTGATGTTTGGAGATTCTTAATCGATTATTCTTTTATATTAAAGAAGCTATTAGCAGGAACTCTTCTGGGGCTTATGCACTATTACCAGCTAATATTAATAGTTTCCAAGTGTATCGTGAGAATTTATAAGCATTTGCATTTACAATATCTCATTTAATCTACCGACCACCTCTGAGACAGATACTACCACATCAGTCTTCTAGGTGAAAGAATGTAAATCCAGTTAGGTGAGATGACTTGCCAGAAGTCATTTTGTTGGATTCGAATCTCTGGGTCCTGACTTCAAGACCCCTTCTATCTCAGCTGTACCAAGTGGCCGTGACTCCTCCGCTGCCCTTCAAGTAGGAAACATTGCTAATATTGCTGGATTGACTTGCCCTAGTCATAATTGCCCCTGAAGCCACCTCCAATTGTGAATATTAAGTATGTTTTATTTAGGTTCCATAAAGAACCACTGACAAGATTTACACAAGAGTATAAACATATGTTCGTTCCTAAGCTGCCTTCTGATTGAGCCGTTTGCCCTCCAGCTTTTTAAGTTTGTTTTTTTTTAACTGGTTTTTAAGACCAGTTAACAGTCAGTGACTATGCCTTTTATCTTGGGACTTAAAAAGAACATTTACATAAATAGAGAAGTCAGTCCATTGATGTAGTAACGGCAGTACTGAAACTGAATAAAATTTAGTTACTAAAAAGAAGATATGTAGATTTGGTAAATGAATGACCAACAACTACTAAAATGTAAAGTCATTATTAGTTACATACACACTTATAATCAAATGACCACTAAAGGAAATCCATGTGATTAGAACTTTTTAGTATTGAAATTAAAATGCATGTTAATCGTAGAATTTAAGGAGGCAAAGGAAAATGGAAACTGGGGTAGAATTATTGAAGAACTGGCTTGAGAAACCACTTATAACTTGGCGTAAAAATAGTTAGAGAACAGAGTCTGTTTTATTTTCTACCTTAATCACGAGTACCGTCATAGGCCCTTGAATGCTTGTGACCTCAGAATGACAACAGATTCATTCTAAAGTGGGTAAGGATTTAAATTTCCTTCATTCTCTTTCTTTACGTTAACACAGCATAGGGAAGTAAATCTCTTCGTGCAATTCTGAAACAGGACTTAACTTTATTTCACTTATGTATCTCTTAGTTTTATTTTACTCAATATGGAATTTTTTTAAATGAAATTATCTTGATTTTCTTTTTGCTCCAGGCTTGACCCTCCGCTACCTGGGATGTTGAAAAAGGAACAGCACAGTACAACGGAAAACATGTCTTTGGAGACTCTGAGAAACAGCAGCTCGGAAGGCCTCTTTGATGAGATTTAACCGTCTCACAAAAGTGCTTTGATGTTCACTAGACTATGTTTTCTGTTCATTTCGTTACCCTAAAAAAAAAGTGAAATTTCAACTCAGCAGCAGCTATTACTTCATCTTACAATTTAATTACATACACAGTGAGTCGAAGCCATTGTGCGAAATGGATTATATATGTACATGAAGATACGACTTGATGACAGTGGCACATTATTCTAAACTATTCATTCAGCATGACTGTAATTACAGAAAATCTCACTTTTTGTTACTAAGGACATGTTGATCTTATTCTGTTCACACATGTTATACATGGTAGCTGTCTAACATCCCGTCTGGGAAGACTTTGGAAATATGACAAAGAAAATGTCTACAGGTCTTTTTTCTGAATAGTCATATTCAGAACATTTATGTCTGAGTATTTTGATTTGTGGAATGATGTATATAACCTAGTTTTATTTTGTACACAAACAACCCGAAAATCAAATGATACAATTTCTGATACACTAAAGATTTTGTGTTCTTAATAAAATATGTCATTTAGCTTAACTTTTTCCTTCACTATACTAACAGGTCTTCACAAAGTGGTTACTAATGTAAATGTAAATCATTTTATATTCAAAAAGCATATTTTTGGAAATTATCGATAAAAGATTTGTTTACATGTATGAGGACCCTCTGTGGCAACAAGGATCTTGTCATATTCACATGTCACATTTACCTCAATGACATCTGGCACAGCTTCTTAAAAAATACTCAGTTTCTGCTGAATCTCTCCTTTCATCGTCCTTCTCTCCAGCTGGGTATGCATTTTTTCCATGCTACTCAAAGTTAAGGGTAACCCCACGTTGATAAACCCCCAAATTGGTCCATTCAAATCTTCATCTTACAAAGCCTCTCAGAAACATTTGACTGTCAGACACTTCTCAGTAAACATTTTCTTCACTTAACTGTTGCAATAGTATATGCTGTTTCTATTTCTCTTTCTCCCAGGCCACTTATTTTTTAGATTACTTGGCTGAGTTTTTCTTGCCCAACAGTTAAATTTAGAGTACTGTGGGCTTAATCTCCAGCCTTCTTGTTTTTATTACCTGCATTATCCCTCTAGGTTATGTGTGGATTTAAGTACCATCTATATGTTGATGTCTCCAAAATTAGAATAGTCCTCTTTCTATAGTTTTATATATATACATATATACACACACAGACGTACACACACATATACATACAGGGTGGACAAAAGTGGGTTCATGGTTCATATGGAAAATAATATAGGAATTAATAAATAATGATATAAGAATAAACTCTGTTTTATGTACTCATGGCTGTTAGCCTACTTTGGCCTCACCTTGTATATATAATTTACCATTAATTTATTAACAGAGAAGGTTCTTAAAAATCCATCTGACTACTTCTATCTGCTTATACCTTTGTTTGGATACTTTAGCACATCTAAAGCAGAGATTTGATTATCTCAAAATAATTTCTTCCCCACTTTTCCCCATCAAACTAATGGCACCACCACTTACCCAGTTTCCTCAGGCTAAAAACCAGGAATCCCCCTTGGTGCTTCTGCCCTTCTCCCGCATCCTATTATTCGTGCCTCCAAAACACACCTTGGCTTTGTCTGCTTCTCTCTTTCTGTCTATGACATCTAGTTTCTGACTGCTCTCCCTGTATACTCAATTCCTCTACAGTCCAGACAAACAGAATTCTAAAATTGTTAATTCACTGTCTGAATTAACTCTCTAATATGAATCCATTGCCCTTTGAGTGAAGTTCATACTCCTTACCACAGCCTACAATGTCTGATGTGATCTGTCCCCTGCCTGCCTCTCTCCTCTGATTTCCTGTTCCTTTCTCTTTACTTTCCTTACCTCTCACTGTCCCTCACGTGGGCCAGATCTCAAAACCATCGTACTATTGGTCTTTCTGCCCAGAATGCTCATCTCACACACTTGGTTTCTTCTCATCTTTCTGATCTGGAATCAAATGTCACCCCCTCAAAGGAGCTTTCCCTGAAATATCCTTTTTAAAGGTGTGCACATTCCTAGTCACTCTGTGTCATTGCAATATTTTTTATTGTGTATGGAGTTATTTTTTTCAAATCTCTAGCTTTCTTGCTCTTTCCACCCGAAAAAAACAAGCCGCATGAGAGCAGACACATGGCTATCTGCTTTCTCTCTACCCCCATGCCTAGAATAGGGCTGGGTTCATGGAGGCTTACTAAGTATGTATTGGATGAATTAATGCATGTCTACCGCATAGTAGGCACTCAAAAGTTTTTTTAAGGTATTAAGCCATTTTGAAAAGAAACCCATTAAAAGATTAAAGTTGTTATGTTTTAATCCAAAGAAATAATTTTTCAGAGAGCTCAAGTACATCTGGGGTCGCAATTCAGCCACAGGTTTTGAACTCATTGGGTCCACTTACACACAGATTTTTTTCAATAAATATCTATACTATTTTCAATTCATCATTGGGAGTTTGCAGATGATAAAGCCAACTGTATGCATTGTTCTTGACATTTTATGTCAGTGCTGGAGCATCCTCGGGTTTCAGTATTGTGGGCATCCTAGAGCTAGTCTCCTGCAGAGACTGAGGAACAACTTAAGTTTTGGGAGAGTCAAAAGTTATGTATGGATTTTCAACTGCATGAGGGTCTGCTACCCTAAGCTCTACATTTTTCAAGAGTCAACTGTACACATGTGTATATGCACATAGACTTGAATATAGAGAGCAAAAAGAAATTACATGTTATTGTTTCTATCAGGAATAGGATTTCACTAAGAAAATGGAACAACAAAATATTTTAAATAGAAATGTTACTGCATTGTTATTTTCATAGTGCTTCTACTTAAGAGGAAAAATTTTAAGTGTAATACAAATATATGAAATATAAAAATGTAATTATAAAACATGAAATTCTACTCAGCCACATAGGAACTTTACTATAATAATGAACCTCATATAATCCAAGATTTACCTTGGATAAGTTTCTAAAACGATTTTGTACATAAAGTACCAGAATCTCAAAGTAATATTATCTCATCTGAATAGACCACAAATGACTAACCAAAATCCATATACAGCTGTGTGTGTGTGTGTGTATCATAACAGTAGAATTTATAAAGCTCATAATATTTACAGAATTTTTATTCTGTTCTTCCAGGGCAATGGATCTTTTCCACCATTGCTGTGTGTCAGATTGATTCAGCTGGTTAGAAAAAAGCATTATAAACCCATTGTCATTTGTACCTGGTGCAGAAAGGTTTAAGGAATGGTTTTATGTTCCTCGCCCTGTGTGGACAGGTATCTATAGATCCAGTGTTACGATGTTCAGATCCTACCATTCCATGCCATGATTTTTCCTCATATTTTTCCATTGTCGATACTCTAAAACAGGCTGCTGTAGAAGCACACTGAAACAGAAGGCACCAGAATTGAGTTACAGTGCAGCTTTTTGACCACAGTGCCGTCACTTCTAAAACAAGGTGATTGCATTTCTGAAGGTTTTTCAGCTTAAAATTTACAATTCTTGGCCCTGGCATCAGATAGTCTGGCTCAGGCCTCATTAGGAAATTTATGAAAGAAAATTTCCATCTCAGGAAGAGATAGCTTTATTACATAGTTTTAAAAAGTCAAGAAACTACTTTAGAAAAGTTTTTCTTAGTGGCCTATCACTCAAACCTATAAAATACTAGACCCTGTGTTTTGGAGCCAAGCAGCTCTTTCTTGAGTAAGTGGCATTCAACAAATGTTTACACAGGATCAGTTATTCACAAAACACAGAACTAGGCCATGTAGAGAATATAGGGATAAATCCATCCATTCACCAAAAATTCATTAAGCGTTTGTGCGGTCTCCATTCTGGGCACTAGCTGTGGCAGTGAATATACAAGCACTCTGGCTGTGGAGCATATATGCCAGTCAGCGAAATTTGGGACCTGCTCTCAAAGAGCATAACATTGTGGGGAGGGGGACTGTCTAAGGAACTGTAATATCAAGGAGTGGCAGGACAAATGGTAGGAAGAGAATGATAAATTTAGAGTTATGGGTGAGAATCTACGGAAGATAAAAGACCCAGTTGAGAGGTTAAGAGAAGTTGGCACGGGTTGAGGAGAGTGAGCTGAGGAAGAAGCTATCTGCTGGATCAAAGGAGAGAGCAGAAGGGCCTGGAAAGTGCGAGCATGAGGCGAATGCCCAAGGTCGTGACTGTGAGTCACTGGAATGAAGGAGACCAGTTAGAAGGTATCCCAGAAGTCGGGTTGGCCAGGGGTTTTAGGAGTGTGAAGCTAGTTTGTGTAATGAAGACAGGAATAGTCGAGCGGCCCAGTTCTAACTGGCACCTCCTTGCGAAGTCATGGACTGCCAGAAAGGCCGAGGTGCCAGGGCCCTTCCCGGACACCTGGGAAAGGGAAAGGAAGCCCAGTGGAGGTGATGTACAGTGCCCGGAAGAGCTGCTCGTGTGTCTCTCTCATTCTTTCACTCAGGACTATTTATATAATTCATTTTTAATAAAATGAAACTGACATCTAAATTTATGTAAGGCTTCATGAATTTACCTATAAATCAGAAAATCCAAAAAATAGGTGGCTACGTTTTATAAGGGAGATGATATAATCACAAAGGAGCTATTCATACATCCCTTTGTAGCTATTGTCTGAATTAAAAATTTTCACTGCTGATCTGACAGCTTCTAATAATTCTTTTCAAGAGAGCAGATTTCACTTGCAAGTGGTTTAGAGGTATTCTTAAGTGATTTTCTCTGTATTTAATAACTGGAAAAGGATGCCTTGAAAAATACATGCTGACAAGCATTTCATGGCTGCTTCATACCTGGCCATCCATCACCTCCTGTCCTGACCCCCCACTCCTTCTTACCCACTCAAACTAAACACTCTTCAGCCTACATTCTACTCGCTTTTTTTCCTTTTCAAATATTCACATCTCCTCTTATTTACCAATCTTTGTCCTCACTTTCTGATTCTCCTCTCCTGTATTCGAATAATATCCAACATGGATTTCATTGTTTCTGTTGATTTTTCTTCCCTCTTTTGGGCCTCTTCATCCTCAACTCTTATCTCACAATGTCACAGAGAACTCTGTTTCTGGGTGAGGGTCTCTTTGTCCCTAAAGGGTTTTTGTTCTACAGGAAGGGAGAGAGGTTAGAGCCCTGCACCCACTTGATAGTAGATGCCTCTATTATGAGCAGGAGCAATCTTGATGGCCACTGTTCCAGTAAGTAGACTATACGCAAGACCTGAACCACTTAGTTTTGATTTAGAGGCTGTCTCCAACTTAATTACTATCCAAAAAACAATACATCCAGTCAAATAAATGTAGGAAAATGAGACAATATTTATGGAACCTGCTCATACAAGACTGTCCTAGGAACCTGTCTTATTCTGCATTCCTCCAAAAGCCGAGCCTAATCCAAGGGTTTGCATACAGTCAGTTTATTTGGGAATATGACCCCAGGCAGCTGGAGGGCTAGACGGAAAGCATAAAAAATGGAAAGGAGAAAAGGACAGTGTGGGGAGGCCTCATCAAGGCTGCCAGCCCTATGGGTGACATACATTCCACCCAATCAGAGTATTCTGAAAGGTAGCACGGAACTCTACACACAGGAGTGAAAGGGAGGAGCATTTACCATTCTTTTAGCAGGACTGATGGATGATCCCAAGGCACCCATCTCCTGCAGAATGCTGCTCCTGTGCACCTTTGGAGGCATTGCTGTCATTGTCCTCATTAATTCACTCTCCTTGCACCTCTGAAGGCTGTAGGTGCCACCATTCTGTTGGAAGCGATGTGTACATTTCTTCCCTAAAGCTTCGGCACTCTGTGGAGGTCCCAGCCCTGGGTCCCAGCCTTGCAGGGACTGAGAGCAAGTGAAGTTCAATACACCATTGCCATTCAATAGGTGTCAAAACATAGAGTGTTGTGAAAGGGGCTTAAATCCTGAAAGAAGGCATTGTGGGCTAACCTCTAGTTCTTTGGGAGCTTGATCCCAGGACAATTAAGAGTGATAGAGTATCATTCCCCACCCCTAAATGTAAAGTGGCAGAAATAGCACTTTTGAGAAATCAAATTGTACCTATTTTCATGTTTGAACAGAAAATATGTCTCACTGTCTCTCTAGTGGACGCATATTGGCCATGATTTCTGCACAGATTTCAGTGGGTAAGTACATGAAGAGGCACTTTTTCCACCTCACTGATGATTTTTGCAGTAACTGAAGCATATAAAAATATTAAAAAATCTCCATGAGTCAATCTTCCAGTGCACTTGAGAATAACTAGTTTTTCTATCACTTCCCTTCATCTCCTTATGAGAGAAGCATTTGCAACCAGGCCTTCTGGGGACCTGGCTAGATCATAGAATCATGAGAACGTCTTCAACGTTAAAGCGAAGTACCAGCGTCCCCGGCGCCCTGACACAGGGGCCAGCATCCCCACTCAGGACCCTCCGTCAGTCCTCCTAACAGAGCCACCCGGCAGCCTCTTGTTATAAAGAAATGTAAAGTTTAGTCCTTGTTTTATTCCATTTAATTAAAGAACAGCTGAAAATTCTGTCTTGCATTTTCAACACATGGTTCCAATTAGTACAGCAGAGCAGGACCCTGAATTTGATAAAAGCACTGACGTGTACCTTCGGTGCCTGTACAATGTACTCTTTCATTTTACAAGGTGGCTGAAGTGCAGCTTTAAATCTCTTTTTAAAATGCTAACAAAAACCCAGGGGTGTAAGCTTGGAAAAAGGTGAAGAGAGGCGAACACAGTTTTTTTCTGAATTGCCTGCCGTAGTCTTTTCGAACCCTTTATGCAGAAAGAGCCTTATTTGGTAAAACCTGCACTGGGCAATCTCAGGCTTGTGTGCAAAAAGCATTATGGTTCATGAGACTTGTGCTCAGAGGCCATTAGATGGGGGATCCATCACGTCGGGAAATACCACTTATTGTACTATATACTTGCTTCATGTGACCCATCGGCTCAGAAGGCAATGGAAATCCCATTCAAATAAAGTGTTTCAGACCATGCTATAACCAATAGGATATTTGCCTTCCATGGGACTCTTTCTGGGCAACTTCTGGAAGGTCATATGTTATTAAGTAAGAAAGTAAAACTGGTGTCGCAGAATCTGGGAATTAGATGTGGATAAGCCTAATTTGGGCCATCACATCCCACCTTCTGCCAAAGTAAAGGGCACTAACAAGAGGAAAAAAGTAAAGTACTGTATGGCTGCGTACACACAGTGTGTGTTCCGTGCCATCCCAGGAACAGTGAAATGCTTTTCCACTTCGGCTCCTGGGAAAGCATTTTGTCTTCAGTCCCAGGAGGCTGAGACATGCACTATTATAAGGCCTTGCCTGAAGGTTAAAAAACAAACCTCTTTGTGCCGGGCTTTTGTTTTCAGAACTACCATTCTATTGTTGAGCCATAATTTAGAAACAACAAAGATGTGCCCATCTAGAACAATAAATTCTGTCCACTAGACTCACTAGCAGTTGCATTTTTCAGAAATATTATCCCAAAGTGCCAAGTTAAGAACAAAAATCTGACTAGAATAAAACCAAGTAAGTAAATCCCTTATAACTAACTTCAACTTAAGGACAAATAATCATCGAGATGGTCTTTCTGATGGCCTCGGTGTCAGAGACTGTTCAACACGTTGACTGGGTGCCTTCCCTTAGTTTTCACAACTGTAAAACAGAATTGTTCACTTTTCCAGAAGGAGCTGCAAACAGTAACTAAGTGGAGCCCCGCAGACCTCTTCTTCTCACACAGACCCTCCCTCAGCTGTGCCCTCCCCCGCCGTTGGTGATGCCCCCTCATCGGACAGCTTACTGGGCAACGCCACCTTGATGACTCTCTTTAACAGGCCCACTCACCCATTGTGAGGTGCCTCACTGATACACAGGTGATTGTTCTGCATCATGATCAACGATTCTAGATTTCGACTATCTCTATTTCCAAATCATGGTCCCAGGTGAACTGTGCTATAAGTACATTTCCTATTCCCTCTTGAAACCCACTCCAATAAGCATCATGGCTCCCACTCCAGCAAAGGAGCCCCAAGTTACTGGAGTCCATGGTTGTTCCTAAATCCTCATCACAGGCACACTGCAGCACACAACTTAAAACCTTTGGTCTCTAGTTCATTGTTCTCTCTCGGTTCTCTTTCTGTTCCACTGGCTATTCCTCCTTCTCTCCTTTTCAGCTTTCCCCTAATTTTCTCAGTCTCTATAAAGGCACCACTTCTTAGGCCCCCTCTCTTCCCTACATTGGCCCTGTAGGTTCTGTCATCTAGTCCATGACTTTAAATAACAATACACTGAAAAATGCCCACTGTCTTCTGGCCTTGCTACTTGGATATCCAATAGACATGAGAAATCTAACACGAAACTCTTTATTTTTCCTCAGACATACTTCTTGACCAGTCCTTTCCATTTCATAAATGACAACTATTTTTGATCTGTTGCCCAGGCCAAAAACATTTGGAGGCATCTGTGACTTATTTCTCTCTCAACCTACATCCAGTTTATGAACAACGTACCCCAGACTCTGATTTTCTTGTTCTGAACCAGCTTCAGGGCCACAATAAGCCAGCATTCCATTTCACCTGTGATTGCATTATCTCCTGCCCCGCCCTGTTTTGCCCACTTTGCCCCAACCACACTTAGGTCATTGCCGTGCCTAGAACAAACCAAGCACTTCCTGCATTCCCACATGCTCTTTTCCTCTGGCTGGAATGCTTTTCCATGCAGATAGCCACATAGTCATTCCCTTACTTTTTCTGTGTTTCTTCTTAAAATTCATGTTGTCAGGGAGGCCTTACTTGACCACCCTATATAAAATAGTACCTTCCTCACCCTACCTATCACACTATTATTTCTCCTGCCTCGACTAGTTATTTTTCCACATCACGTATCAGAAACTGGCATGTTATATAATGTGTTTATTTAATTGTTGACATTATTTATTGACTGTTTTTCCTCACCAGATTGTAAACACCATTGAAATAGGGACTTAAACAATTTCATTCTCCCCTTGAATTTTGCTGCCTAGAGTGGCACCGGGTACACAGTAGATGCTCCATAGATCCTTTGAGGTAATGCTTTGGATTGGATCGTGAAAACGGTGGGACGTGTAGACAGGTTTGTTGACTGGGCTCACTAAAAGTTTGGTAGAACAAACCTTTTGTGAGATCCGACTGGAAAGATTGCTCTAAATTACAATATCAAACTCTCCAGGCATTGATAGTGTTCAAGTTTTACATTTCTATAGTCCAATCACATCACTGTAAGGCTAAAAGTGAAACCACATCGACTTTACTCTTTCTTTCATACTTTTATTTATTTTTGACAAAATATATTGGAAGTGTACAGCATGTTTTGATATATGTTTATATTTCAAAATAATTACTACAATCAAACTAATTAACATACTCATTATACCCAATAGTTACCATTTTGTGTATGCATTTGGTAAGAACATTTAAGATCTATTATTTTAGCAAATTTCAAGTATACAATACATTATTTTTAACTATTGTAACCATGCCATACATTAGATCTTCAGAACCTATTCATCCCATAACTGAAAGTTTGTACCCTTCTATTAGTATTTTCCCTTTCCCATACCCCCAGACCATGATAACCACCACTCTACTCCCTGTTACTGTAAGTTCAACATTTTTTTTAGATGCCACTTATAAGTGAACTCAAGTAAAATAACTTGTTTTTCTGTCTGGTCTCAAATTTCCCTAGCACAGTGACCTCCAAGTGTGTCCATATTGCTGTAAATAGCAGGATTTCCTTCTTTTTAAAGGCTGAATAACAGTCTATTATATACTATATGTAAACTCATATTTTATTTATTCATTTTGGTGGAAACTTAGGTTTTTTTCACATCTTGGATACTGTGAATAATAATGCTGCAGTGAACTGGTTTTTGAAACAGGCACTGAGAATCCACAATGGGGAAAGAATAGGCCCTTTAATGAAATGCTGCTGGAAAAACTGCATTGCCACATGCGAAAGAACAAAACTGGATCTTTATCTACACCAGACAGAAAATTCAACTCAAAATAGTTTAAAGAATTAAATATAAGCTCTGAAAGTATAAAATGCTTAGAAAAAAACAGGGTGTGAGCTCCTTGACATCAGTCTTGTCAATGTTTTTTTGGAATTAATGCCAAAGCACAAGCAGCAAACTAAGGAGGGACTGCCTCAGACTAAAATGTTTCTGCACGACAAAGAAAATCATCAGGAAATGTAAAGGCAAAATACAGAATGGGAGAAAATATTTGCAAACCACATATCTGATAAGGGATCAATATCCAAAATATATAAGGATTTTATACAACTGATTAGAAAAATGAGACCAAATGAGCAGTTTTTAAAAATGGACAAAAGGCCTGAATAGACATTTTCCTAAGAAGATATACAGATGCCCAACAGATATTTGAAAAGGTGCTCAACATCACTAATCATCAGGGAAATAAAAATCAAAACCACAATGAGATAACACCTTACACCTGCTAGGATGGCTGTCATCAAAAGGTCAAAAGATAAGAGTCGGTGAGGACGTGGAGAAAAAGAAACCCTAGTGTACTGTTTGGTTGGCATGTAAATTTGTCCAGCCATTACAGAAAATGGTACAGTTTCTTCAAAAAATTATAGATAGAACTACCATATGATCCAGCAGTCCCACTTCCTGATATATATCCAAAGGAAATGAAATCACTGTCTTGAAGAGATATTTGCATTTGCATGTTCCTATTAACTTTAAATATCCAAAATAAAGTCTGGGCTTTCACCCTATGGAACTGTTGGGTTCTCTCTCTAGGTCCATCCTGGCCCCTTTTATCATTTCGGCTGACCATCTGGCTCCCACCTTAGGTCTCTGCTCCTTCTGTGGCAACTGCTCACTTCTTTATCTCTGTAGAAGGGGTTTCCTTAAGCTGCTGCTGCCCATCATACTGCTTCATCCAAAAATGAGCATCAAGCCATCCTTGATTTCCCATAGCAGTGAAGACCAGACTGTTACTTTAAATACATCTTAATTCAACTCTCCTACAACCTCCAGGGTGCTGAATTCAGTGGTCATTCTGCAGTCTTCATCTTATTCACCCTGCATCCTTAATTGCTTAAAAACCTGAAAGATCAGAAGCAATGAAAGGAAAATGCACCACACTAAATTAACTCACGGTCAGTAGATCTGTAAGGAGTCCCCAGCAGCACGTGGCCAGATTGCTAGAACCAGCTTATCGAGCCATGCGCCCCAGCACACATGAAAGCATGTACCCCTCAAGAGGAGTCTTCTCTGACATTTCTCCTCTCCCGGCTCAATCATCAGGAGGCTCCAAAAAGAAAAGGAGTTTCTCCTCTCCTCATCCTAAAGCCTGCTTCCTGGGCCATTGTTACACACCCCAGCATCTGCCTCTTTCCAGGGCGATGTGTTCATTCTCCAAGAGAAACCCAACCCACTGCCTCAGTGCAGGCCTTAACTATATGTTAGCAGGCAAATGGTTCAATAACATGTATCTCTCCCAAGCTGAGGCCATTACATGATTTATTATACCAAGTATGGGGCATCTGCAGTTCAGTCTAGGCTGTTCCAAGCCCAGTCAAAACCATTTATGAATTATTAGATTCAGACATACCCAACCTTGCTGCAGTCTTTGGATTCTCTGATGCTAAGATATTGACATATGTGAACACTCACACATAAACACATGTGTTTTATGTACACACATACCACAGGCCTGTATGCTCTGAGAGGGTCTCCCTCAAAATAAACAATAATACGCTATTGTAAGACAGCATAAATCCATATAAAGGAAAAGGAAAGCGTTCTGCTTGGCCTCTGTGTCTGCGGAAAAAGAGAATTCTGCTACATCATCTCCAACTTATGTGTCTAAATGGAAGACCCATACTCTGGATTTGAAGTGTCTGCATCAAGGTTATTATCTCTGTCTCAAAAACAGAGTATTCACTTTCTTTATTTTTTAGAACTGAAAGACACATTGAGTTGGTTTTCCCAGAATAAAAAAGCTGTCTACTCTAGGTCTCACTTCTTGGAATACAAACAAACAAACTACTGGCAGCATGAAAATGGAAGATTTCTCAGCTTCTGTCTTTTGATGTCCAAAGGTTTGCTGGGAGTGGTTTATACACATTACTGCTCTATAACCTGGGCTTCCTTCATCTATTAGATAATACTAATGCTTTGAATCCAAAAGGTTTTCATGCCATATAATAAACTCTCAAATATCACTTCTGAATCGTGAAATGATAGCTGTTTCTAGGATAAAGACTAATAGTTTTCTAACTTTGGAACTGTCAGTAGGGAAAATTGTAAAGAGACTCACTGTGTCGTTTCTTAGAGTGGCCTATAAGAAATGAAATCTTATCAGTCGCCCTTGAAATACACTCTGCAATGAGTCAGAGACTTCTCATTTTTTAAAAAAAACTTGTGCTGTATGGATCCCACTTCATTTCTCATACTCTCTTCATGGGTACCCATTATTGTAACTATTTCTAACCTTCCCACTAGCAAAATATACCCATGTCTTTTGCTTCGTGACATTTTAAAAAGATTTTATTTATTTATTTTTAGAGAGAAGGGAAGGGAAGAAGAAAGGGAGAGAAATATCATTGTGGGAGAGAAATATTGACCGGTTGCCTCTCGTATGCGCCCTGACCAGGGGCCGAACCCATAACCCAGGCCCGTGCCCTGAGCAGGAATCAAACTGGTGACCTTTGACCTTTCACTTTGCTGGAGGACACCCAACCCACTGAGCTATACCAGTCAAGGTGGGACATTTTTGAGTACCAAGTAGTTAATAAATCAAAGACACATGAGGGTTAACTTGTATTGGACTACCCTTTGTCTTGCTATGTGATCAGTTTGACAGGCCTTCACTGATCTAACCCAGAGTTGCTGACATAAGATTGTACACTCTGTAGTCAACCAGCGGGGTTATTCTTTTAGGCAATTATTTTGTGGTCCTAGAGTGCATAATGCAGGCAGTTCTGGAGTCCATTTATAGATACACAGTTGGTTTACATGCTGCATGGAGAAAATATAGTGATTGCAGGAGCTTCAAGCTGTTTTTAAAACATGGCTGTGAACCGTTATTTCCATGAGCTCTACGTTGATTAGTAGAAAAAACAACAAAAGAAGAATTGCTTTGGTTGAGGTAGGATCCTGGAGTTCTGCCTCCTCATCCTTTGGGAACAAAATTTGTGAGCCATTGGGCTGTGAAGAAACAGACTGAAGAGTCAGAGGGTTGACTTGAAACCCCAGTTCTGGGTGACCCTTGGGAAACGTCTTCCTCTCCCTGAACTTGAGTTTTGTAATTTCTAAAGCGCAGCCAATAATCCCACATCACAGGTGGTTCTGAGGACTCAATGAGATCATGTCAAACAGCAGTCGGCGCAGTGCTGGTGCACAGGAAGAGCTGCCTTCTGGGCGCAGGATTGTCAGTGTTGATCTGCTGCCACTTCCATCTTCGAAGAAACTGTTCCAGGGGGAAGATGGGTGCACTACGATGCTGGAGGCACGGCGACGAACTGAACACTCCCCTGAGGGTAGCGCAACGATTGTTTTTTTTGTAAACTGAGTTAAATCACTCCCTGGTGTGGCTAACAATGACTAATACAGCAGAAGGGAGTTGGCCACCCTTGTGCAAGGCACTGATGAGAACTTGACTGTGCTCTGCTTACAGAAATTCAGGTCATTGGTGTACTCTAATCCCTGTAGCTCCTGACATAGTTCTTAGAAGAAGTTTACTCATTTGCAGAAGAAATTTCAACTTTTAAGATATGCTAAATATAATTTTCTGGGAACTCCTAACAAACTGCATGGAGTGAAATACACCTCATTAATAGTGTACTAGCCTTTTGACAAGGCAGATTTTATTATTATTCAAAATATTTTATTTATTTATTTTTAGGAAGAGGGGAAGGGAGGGAAAAAGAGAGGGAGAGAAACATCAATGTGTGGTTGCCTCTTATTCTATCCCTACTGGGGACCTGGCCTGCAACCCAAGCATATGAACTGACTGGGAATTGAACCCATGACACTTTGGTCCCCAGGCCAGGACTCAATCCACTGAGTCACACCAGCCAGGGCAGCACATTATATTATTATGTAAAGTATTAGCAGGTAGAGAGACATAAGACTTGATGATGATAATGGGAATATAAATTTATGTTGAAAATTTTTTCATATGGTCCCCTCAGAGTATAGCATTTCAATTCTTTCATTTGTGTCTGCTAAGTGTACAGGGAAGCAAACTATTTCAACTAGGGAAATTGTATTAGAAATATATTGGCATGAAACAAATGTCTAGCAATATTATTGATTTTTACAAATGACTGCAGTATAGTTTCTCATTTTTTTATTATCCTTTTTGTATATTGCTCCAGATAGAATTGCAAAAGCAATGATCTTGAAAGAAATGAGACCTCCACTGCAAATGGTATGCACCACTAAAAAACAAAAGAAAACATACAAGCCAACAATGCTAAGATGAGAACAAAACTATTTTCTTCTTTTATATTTCATCTATCTATACTCATTTCAACTTGGTCTGATTTGCTGACCCCAAACCTGAGTATATTGCCAAGATGTTGTCAAGATATTCAAAAAGTACTAGAGCCCCCAGCTCAGGGTTTAACTATTTCAGGGCTAAATAACTTCCCCAGCTTCCCCTCAGCACCTAAACCCCTGTGACGACAGAGGCCTTTTAAAGCATGTTGTTGAGAACTTGGCAATGAAGTCACATGACCTTTCGCACTAAGTGTTTCATTCTTGTTGCAGATTCTCTGACAGCCCAGTTCTCAGGGCTGCGGATCTTGAGCTGTAGCTTTTTTGTCTGGCGTGGGAAGTGTCCTCTTGCTTAGGAAAAAGGCTGGTTCTCCCCTAGAAGCCTCTGTCCCCCAGTCTGTATATCTTGAATTGTGGGTCATTCACCCATGCTTCCTGAGAAAGCTCCTAAGGACAGAGAAATTGTCAGTATCTCCTCATTCCTTCACTTATCTCTGAGAAACAGTGGGCAGGCAGTACCTTCCAGGGTCCCCACTGCTGTCCAAGTGCGTGTCTGCTTTTGGAGAGCGTCAACAAACTCCAGTTGAATTTACAGTGTCCCTTCACCTTGAGCTACATGTTGTTCCTACTGAGGTGCTTTCCAGACTGGTAAAAGA